>AWWV01008746.1:0-49697 GCA_001974805.1 Corchorus capsularis
CGTAAAAAGGTTTGTCTGTATTACGACGTAGTTTTTTGGAAACTACAAAATCAAAATCAGAGTAAACCCCAAAAGCTCAGCTTCTCTCATTTTTGCCGCTCTCAAAATTCTTGCTCAGTTTTGATTGAACCCTTCCTTGTCGCCGTCAACAAAATTGAAGAAGCTTACAGCAACGACTCCCTCTTCCTCTTGCGAATATTCTTCCTGGCTCTCTCTTTGGTCTCAACGAGTTTGAGGGTTGCATTGCATCACAGCGGATTCGGCTTAGTTTTCTGGGTATGTCCGATTGCTCATTTTTTGTTTATATACAATTTTACAAATAAAAAGAAAGTTAGATGATAGAGGAGATGAGAGACAGAGATGGAGTGTGGGTGAGAGAGAATTTATTCAATTTTTATCTTCCCATCTTGCTCACTTTATTTTTTAAATTTGGGTGAGAGAATCAAAACCGTTTTATTTATTTTTTATTTTTTTTATTTTTTTCTCTCCCTTCTTCTTGTTCTTCCTAACCAAACCCTTCCTCGCTTCAGCCCTAGCCTCCGCACCCTGGCGCCGCTGGCTTTTTCTTCCTTGCCTTGCCTGCTGTACGTGACACCGCCAAGTTTTCAAAGAAAAAAAAATGGCACTGCTAAGTTTTCAAGACCCAGTTACCTTTTAGGCTTGACTGCAAGAGAATTCCCCAGGTTTAAGTTTGATTGCAGTGCAAAGTTGTCAAAGAACGACATTCAATCTGTTCATGCTTCCGCCATCTCTGTTGGGTATGAAAAAAGCAATCCTTTTGACTGTTTTTGTTGTTTCTTACAATTTAGCTTTTAGATTGTTTAAGAAAGTCACTTTTTCTTTTATCTTCTATTTGGGGAAATGAAGAGGCTTCGGTTTCTACTTGCCTTAATTTGACAATGGGTGCTTTTGATTATTCAAATTATCTGAATTTTATGCCATATGTTTTTTGAATGTCCTGTCTTTGAATTTGGCTGATTTCGGATCTTCCTCTTTCTGTGAAATGTTGTTTATTTCTTCAACTTTTGATGACTTCCATTGGTAGATTGCTTGGAATCTGGGTTCAATTGTTTTCCTGGTTTGTGTCCAAAAACTCTGCTTTCTTGTTGATTTCCAATTAAAAACTCAAATCGCAAAATTCAGTTTAGTTTCCTTGCTTATAAATCATTTGAGATCTGAGAACTTAGTTTATTTATATTGTTTTAACAGTTAGAAACAATTTCTGATTTCAACTTAATCACGTACTTTAAATGTTTTAGCTTTTTTCCTAATCTTGATAAATGTTCCATGCTATGTGTGATTGCTCTTTCTAATTTGGTTCTTGGCTTAGCCATGGTTAACTTGCCTTCCATTTAGCTGCTTAGGTTTCATGAGGGATTGATGATACACTGACATATATTTCTATGAATCACTGGATATCATCCAGCAAGTGCAGGATTTAACTTCTTCAAGATTACTAAAGAGCACTGGTGACTCGAAATTGTAAAGAGACAAGGAATTGCAAACAAGCATGAGCCCTCCCAGCAGCGGGATACCGCAGGGCTCCATCTAACCTTTATAATTTGATCAATTTGTTTCGGCTTTACTTGCTTTTTCCTTCAATGCTCATTTCAGGTATGCTCTTCAAATCCAAACCCATTTATTCTTCCATTTCCAAGCTAAACCTTGACTTCAAATATTTCTTAAACCCCAAATTCACCTTCCAAATCAAGCCCATTTCGAGCCTCAAAGTTATTTGGAGAAAAGATCAGAAATTAGACCGAGCCATAGAAAACGATAAACGATACAAGCTCTGTGCCCGGGTCGTCAAGGAAGTTCTTAATGAACCAGGTCAAGCTATCCCCCTGCGGTACTTAGAGAAAAGGCGAGAGAGATTACGCCTTAATGTTAAAGTTAAGACCTTCATTAACAATAACCCAGGTCTTTTTGAAACTTATTATGATTGTATCAGACCCAAATCCGATCTCGTTCCCTTTTTGCGGCCTAGTGATAGGCTGAGGAATTTTCTTGAAGAGGAAAAGCGTATTTATAATGAAAATGAGGAGTTTATTGTTTCTAAGCTATGTAAATTGTTGATGATGTCGAGATATAAGGTGATTAGTGTAGACAAATTGGCTCATGTGAAGAGGGAATTTGGTTTCCCTAATGACTTTTTGGTGAATTTAGTGCCTAAGTACTCGAATTATTTTAGGTTAACTGGGTGCCCTGTGGAAGGGCGATCTTTCTTGGAGTTGGTTGAGTGGAATCCTGAGTTTGCGAAATCTGTTATTGAGCGAAGAGCAGAAGAAGAATCAAGGTTAACAGGGATTCGGGTTAGGCCGAACTTTGACTATAAGTTGCCGGCAGGGTTTTTTCTTAGGAAGGAAATGAGAGAGTGGGTTAGGGATTGGTTAGAGTTAGATTATACATCTCCTTATGAGGATGTGTCACATTTGGATCAAGCTTCGCGAGAAATGGAGAAGAGGATGGTGGGAGTTCTTCATGAGTTGCTTTCCCTCTCATTATTCAAAAGGGTTCCTGTGTCAATTTTGGGGAAGTTTACTGAGGATTATAGGTTTTCGAATGCTTTTTCAAGTGTATTTACAAGGCATTCAGGGATATTCTATCTGTCGTTAAAAGGTGGGATAAAGACTGCAGTGCTTAGGGAAGCATATAAGGATGATCAGTTGATTGAGAAGGATCCTCTGCTTGAGGTAAAGGACAAGTTTGTTGAATTGTTGGAGGAAGGATGGAAGGAGAGAGCAGCGCTCGTAAGGTTGCGAAATGAAGAGGTTAAGAAGGACATGGAATTGATGGCAATTAGGAATAAGGATCTGGATGAAGAAAGTTGTGATGAGGAACTTTGAATTTGGATGGAAAGAGGATTTGACTTAAGAATTTGAGTTATATGGAAGCTGTTGAGCCACGTTCTGTACTCTTACTGCTGTGAAGTCATGCTCTGTAACCTGTAACTTTCTTTATAAGTATATGAGAAGTTGGCCCGCATACCATTTTTAACGTTCTGGGTATTAGCATCTCTGCATTAGTGGCAACTAAGCAATGAAAAGAATTTGCGTTGGTGGTTGATTTGTATTCCAATCATTATATTGCTCCCATTTTCTATAATGAACTTCATGCATGTCATGCTGCATTTCTTTTCTAATAAGAATTCCGTGCTTGATATTTCATAGCTCTATGTTTTTAGATTGCCATGCTTTAAGATAACACTAGGGTTGATCTAAATCTATTCATCTTAAATTATTTTCTCTGTTCATGTTATTTTCATCAAAATAAGAGTTTGAACTTTGAATGAATCCCGACGAGACTCTGTTCGTTGCATGCTCCAAGTTTCTGGATTTTGCAATCTAATTTTAAGGAAAGAGATGGAGACTCTCGTTTGAATGCTTCACTTATGCGTTTCCTTTTCTTTGATGGACAAAACAAAAACCTTTATCTTATTCTTACCCATTGCATAATGCATTGCATTCACAAACGATACGAGCAAAGCCTACAAACCAATCATCAGCAACTTTTTAATCACTTGAGAAGGTGTGGATTTCATATTTAATATTGCAAAATATCACTGTAGCATCATAATGAAATGGGTGACTGTAGCATCTATTTTCTTTCTTTTGGTATAAGACCACTTGAACCCAGTAGTGTTATTGAATCCAACTAAGTAAAATTTAGACTGAAGAATTGTTTAAAGAAATAATTAATGTTTATTTTATATGTAATATAATCCTATTTCCATTTTGGTGCAAAAAAAAAAAAATCGTATTTTCTCGTCAGAAATTGACCCTCTTCAGCGCTGCGCTTATTGTTCGAAGCCTTGCGCTTCAACTACAATCGCAATTAGCCAATGCCCAATGACCTTACCGCGACTGTAAAGATTGATGACGTGTCAGTATCTTATTGGTAAAGGATCGTTGTCTCCAGCATTTTTATTTTTTCTTTTAAAAAACAAACAGAAGAAGAAAATTTTGGAAACTACCGCAAGATCTAACCGACTAAAAGAAAAAAAAAGAGAAAGAACAGAAAGGAGAAACCCGTTGGAGGAACATTTAGCATTTTGAATTAAATTTTCCAAGTTGAAGGAATTTAGGGTTTTGTTTTGGATCTGAAAGAGCGAAAATGAATATATTCAGATTAGCAGGTGACATGACTCACCTGGCCAGCGTTCTCGTCTTGCTCCTTAAGATCCACACCATCAAATCTTGCGCCGGTAAACAACTTTTCTCCTTTTTTTAAAATTTTTTTTTATGGAGGTATTGAATTTTCCTTATAGTTTCGAACTTCATTTTTTTCCCTTTTAATCTTCTCTGAAATAATTTGGCTCAGGTATTTCGTTGAAGACGCAAGAACTTTTCGCCATCGTTTTTGCTAGCCGTTACTTGGACATTTTTACTGATTTTATATCTCTTTACAACACTTTGATGAAATTAATATTTCTGGGAAGCTCATTTTCGATTGTTTGGTACATTCGTCGCCATAAGCTTGTTCGAAGGTCTTACGATAAAGACCAAGACACTTTCCGCCATTATTTTCTTCTATTGCCTTGCTTCATATTGGCTCTCCTCATTAATGAGAAATTCACCTTCAAGGAGGTCTCTTATTATTTTTGTTAGAACTCTTTTTTCTTTTTTTCTTTTCTTTTTCAATTATAGTTCATTTTATTATTTGTTGTTTTGATTTGTGGAAATATGGGGTTCAGGTAATGTGGACTTTTTCATTGTATCTAGAAGCTGTTGCCATACTCCCTCAGCTTGTACTCTTGCAAAGGACTAAAAATATTGACAACTTGACTGGCCAATATGTGTTTCTTCTTGGGTATGCTTTAATTTTTTCCAATTTTCTTAATATCTTAGATCTTATGCTTTGTTGGGTTCATTTTAGGTTAGTGCATTTGTTGTTTGAATTGGTTCTGCTGCCTTTTGTTTATTTAACTTTTAATCATATCATATTAGATGTTGGGTTCTCCTTTTTATTAACAAGCTCTAGTTATATACATGTGATTTTCCAGTTGACTATCAGGCTTTTCTTTGCGTCACATTGCATCTTCTTAGCTTAAAACTTTGAGAACCGTCTAATGGTATAGATTTGGAACTTGAAGAGATAATGATTTGACAATTTTGCCTCAATAATATGCTATTGTTGGATATATCTGTGCCAGAAAACCAAAGATAGCCTGAACTAGAAGGTTACACCCTGTTTTGACAAGAGCTATAGAAAATAATTTTTTCTTTTGGGAAAAAAGAAATTCTAAGCTGTTGTTTCGCTTATGATTCACATGCGTGGAAATACTGTATGCAGTGTGGTAGCGAGTTTTTTTTTTTTGGCCAACATGGTAGCAAGTTAGCACTGCATTATCAACTATAATATGAATTTTCAAAATAAAGAAACAGAGGCCATTTTGGAATATTTACTTGTTGATTTCTTGGAATATGCATAGACTGCATTTTCTTTTAAGTAGATGTGCATGTTTATGTTAGTAATGGACATATGTTCTTAAATCTCTCTCTTGTATTCCAGTGCATATCGTGGATTATACATTCTTAACTGGATTTACCGATACTTTACTGAACCACACTATGTCCACTGGATACGTAAGTCTCTCTCTCTCAGCATTTATTGCATTCATTATACACTTATATATAGGTTTAAGTTTTAGATTCTTCCATTGGAAAAGCTGCAAGGCTGCCTTTCTTCTCTTCTCTTTTCTCCCTTGAAACTTTAAACTTGAGTTTGATTCAGGAGGGTTGAGCAAAACTGATTTCTATGCTTATGTTTCCTCGAGCAATGTGTCTGCATATCTAGTTCATGCATTTACCAATTAGGATTTCTAGGAACTCTTTGTCTGGTAATAATAGTGTTTTACACATTGAAATATTAAAATTTAGGGTGTTGCTATCATATGAGCTAATGTCTATCACCAACTGCATATGTTAATAAGGCTACTCCTCTGCATTTGAAAGTACTGATTTTCTTATCCCCTCTTGGTATTTTGTACTCAACATAACTGTAGTAGTCACTCAAGCACTTGGGGTTGCCTAATATGTTAATTGCTTAACTTAGCTCTGGACCTAGCTTTGTCTCCCTGTCTTGCACTGCTTAGTTGATCATGGAGTTACTTTGGCAAACATCTTTATAATCTCAGTGATGTTGGTTAGCTACGAGCAACATAACTTACAGTATTAGATTAATACTGGCTGTGACATTCTCGAGAGGCAACCGTGTTCATCTGGTCGATTGGCTGACCAGTTTGTTCGTACTGCATAAAGACGATTCTTTCTGCCCGAAAAAAAAAGTAATAGTAATAATCAAGAAGTTAAAACCAGCAAATTCAACTATTTAAAGTACTAAAATTGTGTTCAATTCACTTGTCCTTGTCCTCTTGGGTGCTTCTTCAGGCTATCCCTTCTAATGTCATTTCTTTTCAAGGATTCTTTTATGGCTCTTGCAGCTTGGATTTCTGGGCTCGTCCAGACACTCCTCTATGCCGACTTTTTCTACTATTACTTTGAGAGGTGAGAGTCTACAACTTTGGTACACCATGTTATGCTTGTTTACCAATAATCTGAAGATATCAAATTTTTACTGTTTTGCTTGCTTGCTAATGCTTGCAGTTGGAAGAACAATAAAAAGCTTCAGTTGCCAGCTTGAGTTCCTCACGATCCATGATATGCAAGGGAATCCATGTCCATTAGTGCTTGGAATATTTTAATTTCTCGACAACTAGCTGAAGTGTTGTAGAATTTTGTTCTTGATACAAACATCCCATTTCATGTCATTTTGGGATGCATACCTTATCAAATTATACATCGATTGTTTTGTAGTTGATGAGAAGAAGGATTTAACGGTTACAAATGAAAAGAAAAGAAAACTTAGCTACATTGTATGATCTATGACGTAAAAATCTACTTAATTCCAAGTCTGCTGAATTTTCCGAATTGGAAATCCAGAATTACGGACGCTTAATGAATCCCATATTGTCTTTTATGGTAAAACTGAATTTTCGAGGAATCTTAATATCCTCACAGGGTTAAGAGGCTAAACTCTAAAGTATAAGTAGCTCGTTCGTTAGATACTAAGATTAGATCAGTAAATAACCCTAAAGCCCAAATTTGCTTGCACAGGCAACTGGTTTGTGCACAAAACTAAAAATGAGCAGATTGCCAAGATGATTTTGATTCATAGCAACAATGCATTTTCTTCATGTAATAATATAATATAATATATATTAAAACCCAAATGGGATTCCATCGAATATCCATGCATAAGAAATTTAATAATTTGCTAGTATAGCTAATCAACAAAACCACTTTTGCAAAACTCATCTAGATCTTCATTTACAGTAACATTCTCCACATATGTATCAAATTATATGATACTACTACTTTGCTCTCCAGGTATTCCCTTCCTAGCTTTTTCTGCATACCGAGATGGAGTCCCATAGGCAGCAGCTAAGGTCTTTAAAGCGCTCCTCCTGTTTGGTGCAGCATTGCATCAATTTCATCTCCATCCTCCATCTCGAGCTGTACACCCATGACAAAATTCAGATGAAACCAAATCAATAAGTTACAAAAAATTAAAATACATAAAACATAATGATTATATGCATCATACTATGACCATATACTTGAGGAATATGATACACTTTCGGTATATGGTGCTAATACAGTTGAATGGGCTTAAATAGATTACAAATATTTGAAGCATCCTTCTACTGCAATTCTCTTGCTTTAAACTGAACCAAGCTATTTTTATTTAGTGCATTAGACAAAAGAAAAGGGAAACATTACCGGAATTACTGTTGCAAGGAAAAAACAAAATGTGCAAAATTAAAGCCCCTAGTCACATCAGCTCTTGGTAGAGAGCGCTATGACTCTCAGAACTAGCCTAAAACTTCAAATGAACTGTAGAAGCAACTTCAAATGAACCGTTTATTAGTAAATAAAGAAACAAATTCAATATGACTTCCCTTTGGCCAATATATAGATATATGACTTCCCTTAAGGTTGAAGTAGCAATCAACAAGTAGCCACAGCTGCATAGTGTGCTAAGCAAACTGAAAATTTTGATACTTGTCCATTTAAATATCTAACAAGTCAAAATCTCAATATTACTTACCTTATGCACAAACAAGAACAAAACCCATTCATGGAATTCCCAAAATTACAGACAAATCTCACTTTCATAATTGAACAGTCACTTCAATTTTGCTCTTGAACTTATCATAGTAACGATCAACAAGCACATTAAATACAGAAGTAGTATTATACACTACGATAATGCGCATTAAACAATGTCTCCTTAAATCACTAGCAAATAGTTTTTGTCGTATACATTGCATCGAACCGAGACAAATACCAGCAGATTGCGAAAACAAGAAGGGAAATTTACCTCATCGGGAGTCTGTTCTCCTCGGAGCCTCCGTCCATCAAACAAGAAGGCAATGGAGCTCAAATCCACCGACTGCCGATCGCAATATGCTGACATCAGTTTCTTCAGCTGAGTGCTTCTCTTAATCCTGAAAAACACTTCATTTCCATCCTAAAAAGAAAAAGAAAAATCTTTAACTGAGAAGGCTATTAAATACATATAAAAAAGAGAGAGAGAGAAAATGATAATCAAAAGGATGTATAATTTTGAAACCTGGCCCTTGACTTTGAGATTGATGTGTGCTTGATCGGCGGGCTTCTTATCCTCCTCCTGTCCTCCTCCGCCGCCGCCGCCGCCGCCTCCGCCTGTTGCAGACATTTTCAAAGTTCAGCTCTTTGTGAATTTCGATGGCTCCTCCCGCTTCTGGTTTTTCCAGGTGCTTGAGAAATTTAAAAAGGCGGTTCCCAGGGGAGAAGACAAAGCGAGAGGGGCTTTGAAATACAAGTGAGAAAGCGTTGGTTTTACGCTATATATATAGACAATTATAAACCATTGAGTTGACCCCACCTTCTAAACGCATAACTCGCAGTGTTCCTCACGCAGTGGCATTACTGTAATTTATCTTTGCAAGAATGTTTGACGATTGATGACGCGGACATTCTATATAGGTGAGTTTTATGGTTTCAGAATACTCGCACGTATGTGGGAAAAAGAAATGCTTCGGGGGTTAAACTGGATTTAAGAAAGATTTGGGTTCCGGGTTTGGGAAGTGGGGATCGTTGAATGTGGGCAGGCTAAGCTATTAAAGGGAATTTTGGTGCCAAAAAAAGAAAAAAGAAAAGCTATTAAAGGGAATTTTCGCCCTTTTGGGGGATCGAAATGGACGGCTGAGATTGAGTAGTTGGGGGAATTTGAGCGGCTGAGAATGGGTATGGTGGGGCAAAGTGGATTCTGTGAATAGAGGTGGCAAAGTGAATCCGACCCGAAAAAATCCGTTCGAAAACCCGATTTCGAACCCGATTGACTAGAAAAAGTCAACTATCCAAACCCGTCTGAACCTGAATCCGAAAAAATCCGAATCCGAAAAAACACGAACCCGAAAAAGCTCAAATCCGAAAAAACCCGAAGCCGAAAAAGCTCAAACCCGAAAAAACCCGAATCCGAAAATTTATGAAAATTTCATTTATGTAAGTTTAAAAGGTAAATTAATAAATTACACATAAAATTTGAAAAAGATAATGACATTATTCATCCGGAAACAAGGGGTAAATGATCTGGCCAAAATCCAAACAGAACCCGAACCCGAATTAATCTGATCCAAATTCAACCCGAATTAACTTGACCCAAATTAACCCGAACCCGAATTAACTTATCTTAAAATTAACCCGAAACTGAATTAACCTAATCCAAATTCAATCCGAACCCAAGTTAAACTTGAACCCGAAAATAACCCAAACCCGATAACCCAAATCCGAATCCAACCTGACTCGGCCGTTTGCCATCTCTGTCGATGAGTCGTTATCTTTGCTTTTTTGGTATTTGTGGAGGGAGAGTTGCGAGTACGATGCGTACTCTTTTTTTTTTTTAACGTGCACAAACAGAAGAATAAAAGGAATTTATTCAAAAATATTAAAATTTGGTGATTGGTTGCGATTTCATCCTTATCCGAATTGAAAATTTGACCCATTTGCACGTGTTGCAAATGGATGGATACGATGTCATTTGAATTATCAACAAATAAATTCCAAATATTAAAATATAGCTTAATTACTAAAAATATTGGCCTCTAAAAATAGACAAAACGATTGCTATAATTTTTTTTAGCAACAATAGCATATTAAAAATCATTAAGATCACAAATGGACAAAGGATCTTCACACCAAACATAATTCGTCCCTACAGGACAATCTAAGTGAGTTAAATTATGAGTAAATCTATTACATTCTTTATTAACATGTCTAAAACTAATAAATTGAAAAGTCTTAGCCAACTCCTTAATCTGATAGATAAGAGTATCGCCATCCCAAAAACATGGGGAGACCCTATTAATCTCTAAAATAGCAATTAAACAATCTCTCTAACAAACAATCCAAATGACCATAATATCTAGCTAAAATTAACCCAAAACAGATGGCGTACATTTCAGCAAACAACGAATCTGGGATGAAATTAATCCTCGTTGTTGCATATAGCAAAACTTTGCCATCACTATGCCGAATCACTATGCTTAAACTAGCCTCATTTCTGCTAGACACGAAAGAAGCATCGACATTTATCTTCACCAAACCTGCAAATGGGGGACTCCAAACTGGCCTCGGGCTTCGTATCACAACTCTATCTCGTCGAGTAAATGAAGTTTCCATTTCATGAACATACCTAGCAGCTGAAACACATAAGGCCGATGGCACTCGACATACATGATCATTCAGTCTTATTCCTATTTGCCCAAATCAGCCACAACAAAAAGCAGACAAACTCTAATGAGCCTAATTCTCGAGCCTTCGGCAATATACTTGACACCAATCTCCACAAGAAATATTTAACTTTTGGAAGCACTAAAGCCCCCCAAATCAATCTCCAAATAGGTGACCGAAGGTTTAAGCTAAACTCTTCTTTTCCAAGAATGTGCCTTGCAACATGGTACCCACTTTTCACTGAATAGCATCCATCTTGAGTCCTCAACCAAAATAGGATATTTTTATTACCCGAAAAATGCAGTGGAATGCACAAAATACACTTAACATCATCATCCACAGTAATCTCTTTAAGCAAATCAACATCCCAACAGCTATTATTATCAATAAGAGCACCCACTAGGGTCGGGCTACAAATAATTCCAGACTTAGGTTGGGGTTGATAATTTGGCGGGCTATTTATCCATTTGTCTCGCCAAATATCAATTTTGGATCCATCTCCCACCTTCCATCGGCATCCTTGCTTTAACACTTCCCTCCCTGCTAAAAGGCTTCTCTTGACAAAAGATGGATTATGTTCTAAAGTTGCCTCCATAAACGAGCTACGCCAAAAATATTTGGCCTTAAGAATACGAAAGCACAAAGAGTGTTCATCATGTAGCAAACACCATCCTTGTTTTGCAAATAATGCCAAATTAAATGCCTCAAAATCACGGAACCCAAGTCCTCCATCCAACTTCGACACACACATATATTCCCAAGATTTCTAGTGAATTCGACGTTTTTCATCAGTACTGCCCCACCAAAATTTTGCAATGATCATATTCAGCTCTTGCAAAAAGGTCTTTCAGAATTGAAAACAGCTCATCAAATACGTTGGTATTGCATGGGCAACAGCTTGGATCATCACTGCTTTCCCTGCTCCTAACTGTAATTTTCCATGCCAACATTGCACCCTCTGCCAAAGCCTATCTTTAATCATTTGCAACTCAGCTCGTTTTGCTCTTCCTATCATGATGGGTAACCCAACATACTTATCTCTATCTAGCACCCGTTGAACTCCCAATTTTGCCATAGTCGAAACCTGTATACACTCTGGGTATTTGTACTAAAAAGAATTACAGACTTATCGATGTTAATCTTCTGTCCCGAAGCCTACTCAAAACTTTTTAAAACACCCCTATAATAATATCACATTCATCCTCAGTTGCTCGAAGAAATAATAAGTTATCATATGATGATGCGCCAAGGGCTTATCATGGCTTAGAAGACCACATTGGAGCTAATGAAGATCATGTCTTGGATTTACATGGAGATGTCATGAATGCAAGCTTGAAGGAGCATGGAGTTGGAAGCATCGCATGTGACCGGCCATTGCTTGGAGAAGTCGCGCAACACCGGCCACATGACCGGCCATTTGATCGGACATCACATGCGACATCGCATGGAGCAACCGGCCAACGCATGAGACAACAACCGGCCACAACCGGCCATTTGATCCTTTAGCCATTCCGCAAGGTCCAATGACAAGGGCTCGGGCTAAAAGGTTCAAGGAAGCTTTATTGGGTTTTGTTAGATCTCATCTTGGAGGTTTGGAGTCCATTGAAAAACAATTGGAGAGCATTGAATTCGACATTATCAAGAATATTCCCATCGATTCCAAGTTGTTCACTTTACTTGAAATCGATGATCATTAGTTCCTATGTTGTGTAATTCGGCCACATGGACCTTTATTCTATCTTAGATTAGTTATTTATTTAGTCTAAAAGACATTGGGTTGGGTCTTGTTTGACTAAGTTCAATCCTTGCTTAATTAAGTTATGTATTTACTTTTCCTAGTAGGACAAGGAGTAGACAATTTCCTTGTTCCTTCCTTTTATGTATGCCGCCCCTTATAGGATTAGGATTTGGGTTTGGAGTAGGTTATGCGCCAACCCTTTCCCCTATATAAGGGCTCTTTTATCTCTTGAAAACATAAGTTGAGTTGATTAATAAAGTTGAGGATTATTTTCCCAAATTGATTATCTTAGCTTCATTGTTCTAGTTTGAGCAAACTTAGGGTTCTTCAATCTTGTAGAGTCCTAGCAAACAATTAGGTTGTGATTGCTTAATTGTTTGTGAATCTTGTGATCTTAGGTGTTCAATTGCAGGTTGAATTGAGGGTCTAAGGCCGACAGGAGGATTTATCAAGTGAAGATTGTCGACATACCCATCTAGATGTTTGGTGATTCAAGTTGATCTTAGGTGGGTCTCTAAGGTGGATTTGGACCGATATACAACTAGATTCGTATCAATTGGTATCAGAGCTTAGGTTTATCATCTTCAATCGGTAAATCTATCTTTCTATTCATCATTCATCAAGTTTTCATCCATCGATTTCATCCATACACACATCGCACCACCCTTCATGAAAATTCAAAAAAATCAGCAACTTTGAAAATTCATTGCCGATTCATCTTACATCTTTTTGCTTTGAAATTTTAGATTTGAGTTCCTTATAATTAGTAGTTATATCAAAAAAAATAAAAAATTTCGACCAGAAACTTGTGATTTTTGTTCTGGATTCGTTTGAGCTCGGAAAGCTTTGAAATTTGAGATCTAGACTTCTTTTAGTTTGATATTTCTGGGAAAAATACTGAAAAAAAATCAAAAAAATCTGTGCTGTTATCGATCTTCGACATCAACTAGGGTTTTAGTTTTGGAAATTTGGGGATTAGGGTTTTTCTTGTGCAATTAATTTGATCTGTTGCAATTAGCCCTAATTGTTTGATTAATTGGGTATCTTGGGTTGCTTTTGCTGTGAATTGTGATTTAATTTGAAGAATTTCAGGTTACAAACCCTATTGGAGACAAGTGGTACAAAATTGGAATTAAGTGGTACTAGGGTTTTTTAATTGACTTGATTGTTTGAATTGGCTTGAATTGAGTTTTATGCAGCAACTTTGGGGAAGGAATTCGACATAAGGAGCCTGCATAATTGGTTTGGTTTGGTTTAAGATCACTCTCCTTTGATTCACAATAATTTTGCTACTAATTGTTTGTTCCTCAAGTAGGTCACGAGAAGAAAGGAGTGCTCTAGGAGTTGCTCTTATTAGGCCTATTGAAAGCTAGAAAACGACATAATCTTGTGAGATCATCAAGAGAGTAGTGGACCGCCAATCCATAGGATTTGAGTACAAACACGAGAGCACAAGTCGAAGGTATAAGCACACGCTCACTTGTGAGAATTTTTATTACTAATCTTTGTTCTTTTTGTAGGTACAATGGGAGATAGGCAAGAAGAGCAAAATCAAGAATTAAATACGAATACCACGTTGCAACAAGTCATGCAACAACTTGGTACTATGACGACGAGATTGGAGGCATTGGAAATTCGAAATCCACAAGCTCAACAAGGAGCTAATGCCGCAATCAACAATGAGAGAATTCAACTTCCACCACTGAGGCAAGTTGCTAGGTTGGATCCCATGGAGAGACTAAGGCAACAAGAACTTGGAGGGCAAGCTCACAATGAGAACATGCGGCCTAGGAGGGGAGTTGAAAGGGAAGAGCCTAAAGACAACATCAAATACAAAATCCCTAAATTCAATGGGAGAGGGTCTCCATCCGATTATTTGGAGTGGGAGTCGAAATTGGATATGTACTTCGATTACTATCCTCATGCCGAGCCAAAGAAGGTGCAAATTGCTACTCTTGAATTCACGGAGAATGCTTTGAATTGGTGGAATTAACTAGTGCAAGCAAGAAGAAGAAATTTGGAAAGACCTATTGATACATGGTTGTCATTAAAGAGCTTTATGAGTAAGAGGTTTGTTCTAAGCTTTTACACTAATGGTCTCTACCAAGAGTTGCAATCTTTGAGGCAAGGAACTAGGAGTGTTGATGAATACTACTCCGAGATGATGTTGTTCATGTCTAGGGCCGAGGTTGATGAAACTCCACAAGCTACTATAGCTAGGTTTATGGCGGGGTTGAATAGAGAAATTCATGACATTGTGGAGATGCAACAACACTATGATGTTGAGGAAAACATGCTTTGAAGGCCGAAAGTCAAGTAAAGAGGAATAAGAAGAGCTTTACATCATCTTCAAGCTCATGGAAAACTCCAATAAAAAAAGATGAGAAATCATCCAACAAGGAGAAGGAGTTGGCGCAAAAGAGAGCTACCCCTAAAACCGATTCTAAGTCTTCATCAAGTTCATCTTCTAAGAATCATGTTAAGTATTTCAAGTGTCAAGGCTTTGGACACTATGCTAAAGATTGTGTTAACAAGAAAGTGATGTTCATGAATGAACAAGGAGAAATCGAAAGTGAAGATAAAGAGTTTACTCTAGGATCTAGTGGTGATGGAGATGATGAAGGAGATGCGCATGATGATAGTGATGATGGTGTCAGTTTTGCACTTAAGAGTTTGGTTGTTAGGAGAACTTTGAGTGCTTACGTAAAGGAAGATGTGAACAATCAAAGAGAGAACTTGTTTCATACTAGGATGTATGCCAATGGGAAGCCTAGTAGTGTGATCATTGATGGTGGGAGTTGTACAAACATAACTAGTGTTTATTTGGTAAAGGAGATGCAATTACCCACTACAAAACACCCTAAACCCTATAGCTTAGGTTGGATCAACGATAAGGATGAGATTAGGGTTGACAAACAAGTTTTAGTTTCTCTTTGTTTGGGTAGGTACAAAGGAGATGTATTGTGCATATCTTACCCATGCAAGCATGCCATGTACTACTTGGTCGACCATGGCAATATGACAACAAAGTCCAACATGATGGTGAGACGAACCAATATACTCTCATGTGTGGTAAGAAGCCTTTTACTTTTATTCCGTTATCACCTCAAGAAGCTTTAAAGGATCAATTAAAATTGAAAGAGGACTTTGCTAAGCTAGATTCGGAATTTAGGGCTAAAGAAAAGACTACTCATGCTAATTTAGATGTGAATTGCGATTTAGTTGAAAAGCATGCTAGTTCTAAGAAAGTTAATAAGGAATGTATGTTAGCTACTAAGAGTGAGATTAAAGAAGCTTTGAATGATAATTCTGTTTTGATCTTGCTTTTGTTTAAATACAGTAAAACTTCCATAAATTAATACTCGATAAATTAATAACTTCTCTAAAATAATATTTTACTCTGGTCCCGACTTGGGCCAGTTATAAAAATTAGTAATATCGATAAATTAATAAGATAATAATTTTTATAAAAACCCTTATATGTATATATAGTCCCGTCAATATTATAAATTAATAATTCTCTAAAATTTACATATATAGTTATAGTACAATGAACATAAACATAAGTGACTTGTGTTAAATTTCATTTAATTAGTCAATGGTTTGAACACTAAAAACAATATGAAGAATTAATACATATATGCATGTATATTGTATATTTACATATTTATATAATCAATGAACATGTATTAAGTTTGTATATTTGTACATTGAATGTATATTGTAAGTGTAATGAACAAAATTTCATTTATAACTAGTACAATGAACATGACTAGTATAAAATTTTATTTATGTATATTTGTTATATTTATAATCAAATTTATATTATGGAATTAAAAAAACTCTTTAAATTAATATTTTATTAATTTATAGATTAATTAATAACTCTATAAATTAATAAATTTTCATGGTCTCAACATTATTAATTTATAGAAGTTTTACTGTATACACTTGTGAGCACTAACCATTTGGAAAGCGAGTTTCCAAGTAATATTGTTTCTCTTTTGAGCGATTTTGTAGATGTGTTTCCTGAGGAGATTCCTAGTGGTTTACCACCAATTAGGGGGATTGAGCATTAAATTAACTTCATCCCTGGGGCGCAAATACCAAATAAACCAGCTTATAGAACAAATCCTGAAGAAACAAAGGAATTGGAGAAGCAAGTTGGTGAGCTACTTCAAAAAGGTTTTGTGCGTGAAAGCCTTTCTCCATGTGCAGTTCCTGTTTTGCTTGTTCCTAAGAAGGATGGGACTTGGAGAATGTGTGTTGATTGTAGGGCAATAAACAACAAAATGGTAAAGTATCGTCATCCAATTCCTAGATTAGATGATATGCTAGATGAATTACATGGTGGTTGCTTATTTTCTAAGATTGATCTTAAGAGTGGCTATCATCAAATTCGCATGAAAGAGGGTGATGAATGGAAAACTGCCTTTAAAACTAAGTTAGGGTTGTATGAATGGTTAGTTATGCCTTTTGGATTGACTAATGCACCTAGTACATTCATGCGATTAATGAATCATGTTTTAAGAGCTTTTATTGGCAAGTTTGTTGTTGTTTATTTCGATGATATTCTTGTGTATAGCCGAAACCTAGATGAGCATGTTAAGCACTTGCGTTGTGTGTTAGATGTACTTAGGGTTGAGAAATTGTATGCTAACCTTAAGAAGTGCACCTTTTGCACAAACAAGCTTGTTTTTCTTGGTTTTGTTGTGTCATCGCAAGGTATAGAGGTTGATGAGGAGAAGATCAAAGCAGTCAAAGATTGGCCAACCCCCACCAACGTTGGTCAAGTGAGATCTTTTCATGGACTAGCTGGATTCTATAGGAGGTTTGTTAAGGACTTTAGCACCTTAGCCGCCCCTATTACAAGTGTTATGAAGAAGAATGCACCATTCAAGTGGGGAAAAGAACAACAAGAAGCATTTGAGACCTTGAAGGAAAAACTAACTAATGCTCATTTGCTTGTTTTACCTAACTTTAACAATACTTTTGAGATTGAATGTGATGCATCAGGGGTTGGAATTGGAGCTGTTTTGATGCAAGGTGGGAAGCCCATCGCATACTTTAGTGAGAAATTGAATGGGGCTGCATTGAATTATCCAACCTATGACAAAGAGTTGTATGCTCTTGTGAGGGCGTTGCAAACTTGGCAACACTACCTATGGCCTAAGAAATTCGTGATTCATACGGATCATGAGAGCTTGAAGTATCTAAGAGGCCAACAAAAGCTAAACAAGAGACATGCTAAGTGGAGTGAGTTCATAGAGAGTTTTCCTTATGTTGTGCGATACAAACAAGGTAAGGAGAATGTTGTAGCCGATGCTTTATCAAGGAGGTATTTCTTCCTTTCCATGCTAGATTCTAAGTTTCTTGGATTTGAGTATATTAAGGAATTATATGCTAGTGATGTTTATTTTGGTGAAATCTTTAAAGCGTGTGAAAATTCTGGATTTGGGAAGTATTATAAGCATGACGGATTTTTGTTTAAGGAATCTAGATTGTGTGTGTTTTCTTGTTCTATGCGCATCTTGCTCTTAAGGGAATCGCATGAGGGGGGATTAATGGGTCACTTTGGAGTTAAAAGAACATATGATATATTGCATGAACACTTCTTTTGGCCTAAGATGCGACATGAAGTAGGAAAGTATATTGCTAGTTGTATTGTTTGTTTGCAAGCTAAACCTACTTCTAAATCACATGGATTGCATACTCCTTTGCCTATTCCTCATGAACCATGGACTCATATTAGTATGGATTTTGTGTTAGGATTACCTCGTTCTAGGAGAGGTAAAGATTCTATCTTTGTGGTTGTTGATAGGTTTTCTAAGATGGCACACTTTTTTGCATGTACTAAAACAGATGATGCCATTAATGTAGCTAATTTGTTCTTTAAAGAAATTGTTAGACTACATGGAATGCCTAGGACGATTGTAAGTGATAGAGATGCTAAGTTCTTAAGTCACTTTTGGAGAACTTTGTGGGCTAAGTTAGGTACTAAGTTGTTGTTTTCTACTACTTGTCATCCTCAAACCGATGGTCAAATGGAAGTAGTTAATAGGACTTTGTCTACTTTACTTAGGGCACTAATTAAGAAGAACTTAAGAACTTGGGAGGATTGTCTACCTCATGTCGAATTTGCATATAATAGAAGCATACATAGTACTACTAGACATTCACCTTTTAAAACTGTATATGGCTTTAATCCTTTAACCCCATTGGATTTGTTGAGTTTACCTTTGAGTGTGCAAGTCGACATGGATGGACAAAGGAAGGCCGATTATGTTAGGGACCTTCATGCTAGGGTTCGAGCTCAAATTGAGACGAAAACGCAACACTACATGAAGATTGCTAACAAGGGGCGCAAAGAAATCATCTTTGAACCTGGGGATTGGGTTTGGTTGCATCTAAGGAAGGAACGGTTCCCTGAAAAAAGGAAGTCTAAGCTCTTACCTCGTGGAGATGGTCCATTCCAAGTCTTGGAGAGGATCAACAACAATGCCTACAAGCTAGATCTTCCAAGTGAATATGGCAATGTAAGTGCTACTTTTAATGTTTCAGACTTATCCTTGTTTAATAGCGATGCAGATTTGAGGACAAATTCTTTTCAAGGGAGAGGGGATGATGCGCCAAGGGCTTATCATGGCTTAGAAGAGCACATTGGAGCTAATGAAGATCATGTCTTGACATGGAGATGTCATGAATGCAAGCTTGAAGGAGTATGGAGTTGGAAGCATCGCATGTGACCGGCCATTGCTTGGAGAAGCCACGCAACACCGGCCACTTGACCGGACATCTCATGCGACATCGCATGGAGCAACCGGCCACAACCGGCCAACGCATGAGACAACAACCGGCCATCACATGGACCATCCGGGCACAACCGGCCATTTGATCCTTTAGCCATTCCGCAAGGTCCAATGATAAGGGCTCGGGCTAAAAGGTTCAAGGAAGCTTTATTGGGCTTTGTTAGATCTCATCTTGGAGGTTTGGAGTCCATTGAAGAACAATTGGAGAGCATTGAAGTCGACATCATCAAGAATATTCCCATCGATTCCAAGTTGTTCACTTTACTTGAAATCGATGATCGTTAGTTCCTATGTTGTGTAATTCGACCACATGGACCTTTATTCTATCTTAGATTAGTTATTTATTTAGTCTAGAAGAGATTAGGTTGGGCCTTGTTTGGCTAAGTCCAATCCTTGCTTAATTAAGTTATGTATTTACTTTTCCTAGTAAGACAAGGAGTAGACAATTTCCTTGTTCCTTCCTTTTATGTATGCCGCCCCTTATAGGATTAGGATTTGGGTTTGGAGTAGGTTATGCGCCAACCCTTTCCTCTATATAAGGGCTCTTTTATCTCTTGAAAACATAAGTTGAGTTGATTAATAAAGTTGAGGATTATTTTCCCAAATTGATTATCTTAGCTTCATTGTTCTAGTTTGAGCAAACTTAGGGTTCTTCAATCTTGTAGAGTCCTAGCAAACAATTAGGTTGTGATTGCTTAATTGTTTGTGAATCTTGTGATCTTAGGTGTTTAATTGCAGGTCGAATTGAGGGTCTAAGGCCAACGAACGAAGGAGGATTTATCAAGTGAAGATTGTCGACATACCCATCTAGAAGTTTGGTGATTCAAGTTGATCTTAGGCGGGTCTCTAAGGTGGATTTGGACCGATATACAACTAGATTCGTATCAATCTGCAAAAAAACAGATGTGAAACCTGAACTTTGTATTGCTTTGACACACTCAGCGTGCTGCAACATGCAAGACAAACCTTCCATGCATAGCAAGAAAAGATACAGAGACAAAGGATCTCCTTAATGAATACCTCGAGATGGGACAAACTTTTCAGTAGGAGTCCCATTAATTAATACCGATTAAGAAACTGTATGATCACCCTCATAATTTAAGATACCCATCGATCCGAAAAACCCAATCGCCGCATAATTCCCTCCAAGAAATTCCACTCAACCCTGTCATACACTATATTGAGATCAAGTTTAAGTGCCATATGCCTTTTCCACTGCGCTTATTCTTGAGATAATGAACAGTTTCGAAAGCCACCATTGAGCTATCAAAAATCATACGCCCAGGTACAAAAGCGCTTTGATTTGGTCCTATAATATAAGGTAACACCAATTTTAAGCGATTCGCCAATGCTTTAGAGATTATTTTGAAAATAACATTGCATAGGCTAATCGACCTATAATCTTTAGCAGAGCAAGGATGCTCTACTTTGGGAATAAGCACCACGTATGTATCATTGAAATCCTGTAATTCCTCTCCATTATTAAGAAAAGCCAAAGGCATACTGCAGACACGATCCTCCACTGTATTCCAAAATTGTTGAAAAAATAACAGGGTCATGCCATCTGGCCCTAGTGATTTCTTTAGACTCATCTGGAATGTTGCCTCCTTTATTTCCTGATGAGTAAACTCCTTAATCAAATCAACATTCATTTCAGTAGTGACTCGTATATCAACCAAACAATGTACTTGCTGCATGTCAGAATTATTCGGCCTAGAAGATTCAAAAATGTTTCTGAAGTGACTCAAAAGCACTCCCTCAATCTCCCCTGGCCCCTGCATCCATCCTCCATACACCACCATCATCTTGAATGGCTGAAATAACATTCCTTTTATTTCGTTTAGAAGCCAATGAATGGAAAAACTTTGAGTTCCTATCCCTTTCCCATAGCCATGTTACCTTTGCTCGTTGTCGCCACATAATCTCCTCCCAGTTTTATAGATCATTCAGTTCATCCATGCATGAGTGCAAAGGCTCTGAATTCCCTCCCATTTAGGCCGTGGCATATATTTTTTTCTAGCTCTTTTTTCTTTTTTCTGATGCTATGTCGAACATGACCGAAGACCTCACGATCCCATTCTTTCAAAGACTCAGCACAACATGCAATACATTGTCTAACATCACCATTACTACTTCTATTCCAACTTTCTCCACTAACAGAACTAATATCATCATAGAACTAATATCATCATGCAACAACCACATACTTTCAAATCTAAAACGCTTACTCCTAGAACTAATACCTACAACAGGTCTATCAAAATATTTATTAACAAAGGTAAATGGTCAGAAGCCGAAGAAATTAAATCTTGTACAAATGAATGCTTGAACCGATCAATCCAGCTATCCGTAGCGAAAACATCGATCCTAAACTATAATTGAGATAAGATATTTTCCTAAAAAAAAAAGATAAGATATACACGAGAACTATTATTTTCGAACAAATGCATCTTAAAATGGTGGCGTTGTCACATAATTTAATTCCGTCAATTAGAGGTATATATAAAAAAGAATTTATCAATCAGACCGTGCGACAGTATAAAAATAGAGTAATGCTACACTTTCTACCAAATAATTACCTCCATTTTATCATTTTAAATAGTACAATTACAATCACTAATAGTTTATATCAAGATAAATATCATAAATTTTATGACATACTAGGTAAATATTATTTGTATAAAAAATGTGGCTAGATTTGGTGATACATCACAGTAATATTTAATAATAAACTTTTGATGTGCAAAAAAAAAAAATTAAGGGTCAATTTGGAATACTTAAATTCTCCAAAAAAAAAAAAAAATTGGAATACTTAAAGGGTTCACTCAAAAAAAAAAAAGAAAAAGAAATGCTTTAAGGGGTTATTTTGATTATTAAGCCAATGAAATACTCCTCCCGTCTCTTAATAACCGTCACAATTTTAGTCAAACTATCCCAAATTTTGATCATTACTTATAAAAAAATTATATAAAATTAAATTTTAAGAAAAATATGTTCGGTCAATTTTTTTTTGGTGAAAGGCCAAATTAATTTTCAAAACACAATTTTTGATGATTTAAAAAAAAAAACACAATTTTTGATGATTTAATTTTGTATATTCTTTTTAGTGATCAAAATTCAGGATAGTTTGAACAAAATGGTGACAATTAAAGGACGGAGTGAGTTTTGGCAAAAAAAAAAAAAAAAAGGACGCAGTGAGTAAATGGTAAATGAAATTCTAGATAGCCCTCAAATCTCAATACACCTTTCCAAGCCCAAGGAATAGGTCCATTAAATGTGTATTTGTGTTAGTATTAATCAGTTCACTAGAAAAAGATTTTTCTTTTATGGCTATAACAAGCAATCTTTTTCTTTTTTTTCTTCCTCAAAAAAGAAAAAGATTGCTTGTTATAGCCAAAAAAAGATTGATTGTATAATATAATTCCTTAAAGTTCAGCTGGCCAGTGAATCGTGTGATAAAAACATGACTGGATGTCATATTGGATATGTGACTTATATTTCTACATGCATTGCAGATTCATTTAAGAAATTGTGATTGTTGCCACCATAGAAGAAAAAGTTTAGGATTTAGGATGGCCATGTATGTTGTTCCTCCTTAATCACAACTCAAGCGAAGAGGAGCTGGGTACCACCTAGAAAATACTAACCAATCAATCCCCTGTTAATACATTACTATTATTGATTGATCATGTATATGATTAATCACAATTCCGGGTTTGAGTTAGATAATGCTTAATAACCGTACTCTTAAAATCCTGTGAAATAGAGGTTCTTGATTAAAAACAGAAGAAAAGAAGGGACAGTATATTAATATTGGACATTAGCATTCCAAGTTGACATTGCCAAGATGTTTAACCTTTTCTAGCTGATTTCTTATCAACATCAGGCACTTTAATCTCTTGACACCGAACAATGCCAGCTGCACCTCCATAGCATAACCATCTCTCACTACCCTTGTTCATATTCCATCTCACTCTATGCATCGCCACCATCTTGCCAGGAAATACTTCTATCTCATTTCCGGTTTCTTCTTTCTGTGTATTTGTTGCTTCTTCAATTCTAATTGCCAATGCTTGATCGTTATCTGCTTTCTTATTCCTCTCACTTTGAGATTTTTGTTTCTTTTTGCATTTAAGAGCTGCCAATGTTTCCTCAGAATCAGATTCTACACCGGGGTCGGGGTCGGGGTCATCGCCATAACAAAGGGCTGCAAGAGATTAAAGAATTCGGTTGCTTCGATGATAGAATGAATCAGAGCATAGAAACAGTGTAGTCAACTAACAATGTCTGAGTAGCAATTGCAAGTCAAGCATACCTAAAGTTTGCTTATCACAAGTTTGAACTTTTGCCTTCTTATCCTTAGCATTTTTAGCCTGATTTGTCTCAGTTAAGAAGGCCCGCATGGATCTTGGGCCCTCTCCATAATCACCAGTTGATTTCTTCATTGTCAAAGGAATATCTGGTAATGGAGTGTTGATTATTATAGCAGATTCCTCCTCAGTCAAGGATCCACACAGAAAATGTGGGGCTCGATTTCTTGAGAAATCTTTGTCCACTGCTTTTGATGTAAGCTGGTTACAAAAATAATACGATAGTTGAGGCAAAAGCTCAGAAGCAGCTACATGAAAAATGCTTATAAGTTGCTGCAGTCATTGTGCAGCATTAATGACTGGACTCAAGTAGTTTAAAGTGCCAGTTGACATACGACCAATGCTAAGGCCTTATATTTAGTCTAAGATAACAAGAGGAAATGGAGGCAAACATGTAAATTACTTGAGAAATGCAAATGGTTAAGCAACAAAGCTTTCAATCTCCAAGATGTAGTCATAGGAGGCTGGATAAAAAAGAAGAAACATTTATTGTTTGGACAGAAGTAAAAAGCATATATTAGATCAACTATTTTTGATTTATGATTTAACCTAGCAAAGATTATACCAAGAACTTCACGGACTTTGAGCCAAATCTCATGTCCTAATCAAAAGTGCTTATAGGAACTCATTTTTTCATTACTGAGCTTTCTATTTGACATTGAAGGATGGGAATGAATCAAAATAGAAGAGCAAAAGAATAAATTAGATTCAGAATATCCATTAATCATAGATAAACAACAATACATATGAAGAAAGAAGAAGAATGAAGAAGCAATGTACATAAAAATAAACCAACAAACCTGAAAGTGGCTAACAGTCCCATCTGCACCGCAATATGCAACCATACCTACAATTCAAAATTAACTAGTCAATGGATATTTGTATATGACAATTAAGATATAAAGCTGTTCATGACACCACTTTAATCATCAAAAATTATTTGTCACATCCTATTTGATAGCTTTGTTGGCATGAAAAGACGCTATACAAAGAGAATCGATGCCTATCTGATGGAAGAACCATTTAATGGTGCAAGATAAGTTATAGATCAACAACTGAAAGCTTTCAAACTAAGAAGTTGTGGTTTATCACATGTAGAATGATTTTATGCTAGGAAATAATTTAATGTAATGAATGTAGAACCTATATAGAAAGAATTCACCTTGCAGGAGAAATATTACATTCTATACTAATCCAACACAAATGTTTACCAACATACTTCTACTCATACAGACTTAATCAAATATTCCTTGACCTTGCTATTTTTTATTTGACTGTACACCAAAAAAAAATTTTCAACTAGTAACACTAACAATTTTAGCAATTGACTAACATATTAGGCCCCCTACCATTTTCAGAATGAACACAAAAGTATTCTAATTTAGCATGCATAATGGCATTCTTGAAGGGTACTATGAAAAAGACAGAATTTATAATGTAAAAAAAGCAAATCTAGCATACCTGTTAATCGTGACACTTGTATATGCCAGATAGCAAAGGATGAACAATTATAAAGGTGCAATCCTTGTTGCTTGGTCCCGGTGAAAGGCTTTCCAGTGACAGGTACATCAGACACTGCCTGACTTAAGCTGAGCAGTTTCATTGTTCCATCATCAAAGGATAGAATAACACATCTAAAGACAGAAGAAGGTTTCTCAATTCTAGTTGAAGAGGACAACCGCCAATAAAAAGTAAAAAAGAAAGACCAATAGGTATAATGTACCTTGGTTCTGGCAGCCAATCCAGGCTATATATGAACTTAGGTGCTGGATGGACATCCCACAATGGAAGGAATGGATCACTGCAAGCATTCATAAAACTATAGCTCTAAGAGCACACACTAATGCTACCACATCAACTTGAACAAGTTATATGTTCCCATAAACAAACACATTAAAACACACACACGCACAAGGGAACACATTTTTCAATGCTTTAGTTGAAAGGAATAAACGACTCTGGATTCCTCTCCATAAACATCAGGGGAACCCCATATACCAATTAAATACATATGCAAGCACGAACTCCAAGAAATCCTAGAGAAACAGAGTTCTTTTTTGGTAGAAAGTAAGGTTTTTAGTGCTTCAGAACTTATTTTAGGAAACAAGAAACCACTCTGATGTCAACTAAACTTAAAATCTTGAGTAAGGGAAAATTTGCAATTCCCCACTTATTAACTGGTCTGACAGCTAGATGTAAAGATCTAATTATGTCTTAAACTGATGTGTACCATCAATTATTCTTAATGCTAATTGCAGCAACTAAATATGCACAAAACACAGTACAGCCAATTCATTTATAATCTACTCAAGCATGGAGAAAATAGTTGATATTGCGTCTAATCTAATCTAATTTTATAATTTAATCTTATGGATTAGAACTGAAGGTAAAATGAATTAAAAAAATAAAGCCAACTCCATTTATTAAATAATGATTAGATATAGAAATTAATTTGACTTGTGCACACACACACACACACACAAAACCTTTAACTTGACCTGAAGCTCTTATTAATCTCTAAGATTCATTAAATAATAGATTAAATCATAGCTTATATAGAATTATGAAACAATGTCTTGGAAGAACAAACATTAAAGTGAGAGTGATCTGCCATATTATGTACAACACGTCATCAATCGAAGTTTCTTTAAGTTTGATAAACTTCAGAACAACATAGCAAAAAATTAGAACTTAAAAAATGGAAAATAAGCCCCCTAAGATTCTCAATTCAATTGAAATGAATGCATGAAGACTGGGATATGCAAAAGCTCACAGATAAACAAAGATTAAAAAAAAGTAATCAAACATAAAAATAAACAGGCTCCCAAATTTACCGTATGTCCCAAAACTTTAGACCTCCATGTCCAGCGGTAAGAATAACATTTGTGCTCTCCATATCACTGAAAAGTCAAAAGTTTTATAAACAGCAGTCTGCAAGCTTCACACTATTAAACATCCCATTTGTCAGAGCTAAGCTTTTTGAGAACGGCACCACTATTATATTCTAATCCCTTTTGTTCTATTTAAACATCCCTCTTGAAAGTAGATTACATCTGGTTGACTACCAAAAGTAACTAATAATCAAAGTAGTTCCATTTCAGCAATCTCTAATCCATCAGTGGATGAATAGCCCAAATCTTCCTTTTTTAGGATAGGAGGCAATGTTTTCAGGGCATGCAGCACAGAACAAAACCATGTCCTTCCTTTCTAGTGAGGATTCTGCGGTGATAAGCATTTTTTTTGCACTTACACATGTCCTTTCCTTAGACTATGTTTGGATTTAAATCATTAAAGGAAATGAAAGAAAAGGGAAGGGAAGTTTTTTAAAGGAAAAGAAAGGATATAGGTTTCCTTGTTTGGATTGTTAAAAATTAGTTAGGGAGAGAAAAAGGAAAGGAATCACCATACCAATTGTTTGGTTAAGCAGTGGAAAGGAATGGAAAGGAGTTAATATATCATAAATTACCAATAATAACCTTTGTTATCATTTGAAAAACCTCAAGCT
Source organism: Corchorus capsularis (assembly GCA_001974805.1). Lineage (NCBI taxonomy): Eukaryota > Viridiplantae > Streptophyta > Magnoliopsida > Malvales > Malvaceae > Corchorus > Corchorus capsularis. Next base: position 27,198 of record AWWV01008746.1, read on the forward strand.
CGTCATTGCTTAGTAGTAAAAAATAAAAGAAAAATCTTATCCATTAGAAAGCATACCAGGGATGAGAGATGAGAGATGAGAGATGAGAGATGAGAGAGGCGGTGGGTGGGAAGAAATTTGGATGTTTGAAATCAAGTAGAACATGTATAGTTGATTTTTTTTTATATTTGTTAAAAACTACAGGGATATTTTAGATATTTAATAAATAAAATATTAAAATGTGTTTCCTTTCCCCTCAAAAATGGGGTATTAGAGGGGCAACAGAGGGATTCTAGCATCCTCCCCTTTCCCTCATAAAATTAAAAAATCTAATCCAAACAAGGGGATGGATGCCCTTTTCCTCTCATTTCCTTTTCTTTCCCTCCCCCAGCCCAATCCAAACATAGTCTAATGCAAAAAGCACTTAAAAAGGCGCACATGAGAAATCTCTGTTAATTTTCTTCTTAATAAAATCTCAAAGAGTGCTAAAAAAGGTGCAGCTAAGAAGAGTCTATTTATTTTCTGCTTTTTATTCAGATAGTCTTTTTAGTTTGAAAAATTAACAAAAGGACAAATAGTCTAATCTCTATAAATAAACTTGAAAAGGGTATATTCATGTTGAACTCTGCTGCAAAAGCCTTGTTGAATTTCACAACTCTATCATGGCTGCAGCTCTTTCATAGAAAAACTCTATACATAAGCTAGATTTCAAGTTCATTTATAGATTAAGAAATTAGGAAAAGCATAAAAGTAACAGAAACTTTACTCATGTGTGCCTTGCCGGCACCTTTTGCTTCAAGAAGAGGCATCTTAAGCGTGAAGAGCATGTGCTTCAAGAAGCCTCGCCCTTTAAAGATCAGAGGCACGTTTGTAGGCAAGTGTTGAGCCTTAGTAGCTAGGCTTGCGCCTTAACAACACCCCTCAAGAAGCCTGCCATATTCTGAAAATACACGTCTTCAGTCTTCTATTTCAAATTATTTACTAAGCTTTTCTCATTTGTCTTGGCATTCTATAATCTTTACTTCTTGGGGCCTCCTTCCACCTAAGCCCCTGTTTTTCTCTTTAGAAACAGTGTATAGAGGGTTTTATTACAAAAGAATCGAACAAATCAGGAGTTACACTGTTATTGAAAAGCAAGCCTTGAGCTTGTTTACTTCATTCACATCAGAAGCATCAAACTAATTACTAATATTTTGAAGTTTTCTCAAAAGGCCAAAACATATATGTATTTTATAATCGAACTAGTCAGAAAATTTCATTCTTTTTTGTACTGACAATTTATTCCCTTTTTCTTTTAAATGATGTAAGAAGCTCAAATGATAAGTGATGTGGCTACTTCAAATGGAGATTGGAGACCAAGAAAGTGCAGGAAACATTGAGCTATTGTCTGCAGGCTTGCCTCTGATATTGAAGATTTTTAGTTAATTACGATGTTAAGTCTTTGGAGTAGATTAAAGAATGGATTATACTTGAAGCAATTTCTGAGTTAATTAGAAGGATTATATTAAAATGCAAGCTAATTAGACACAATAGACAATACATAAGTCGAGTGAAGTAGGAAGTAGAAATTAGAATGCCCTTATATACACCTAGTTAATATATATGAGACCTAGCAAAGGCAGTGCACCTTGCACCCTTGACAACACTGATAGTTGCAATCTATATTAAAGGCCAGACACTTTGCATTTTAACTAATATTGTCTAGCTATATAATACTTAGTCAACTGGAAAAGGAGCAGTGAAGAAATCACTCACCTTCCAGATGGTGCCCATGCAACCGATCTAATTGGAACTGTATCTGCGCTAAAACAAAGCAAAGGTCTTGTATCTGCATTATTACAAAGTGGGAATAAATTTTAAACTGCAAGCTTGATGCACCGTAATACAAGCCTTCTTTGAACCACACGAGTGGAATAACAAAATTGTTGACTAATGTATTGCCATTACCTTTAGGTGAAGCACTTGCAGAGAACTTCCACAAAGCAACCTGATATTGACAATATCAGTTCAGATAACAATAAAACCAGAATTATGAATTAAAGATAATCTATTCATTGAAGTGAAAATAAGAGGACAAACCTAAACAACTTAGTACATGTTCAATCAGCATATTAATGCAAAAGGAACATATTTTGCATTAGTTCCTGGCACAATTATACCAATTACGATTAAAGCAATACAAAGAAAGTATACTCCTAAATCCCACTTATAAAAGGCCGTGATATTGATTTCTCAAAGGTCAAACTATATACTGTATAATTTCGATTTTTATGTAAAAGAAAAGGTATCTAAAAATAATAAACTGACATTATACCATTCCATCATGGCACCCAGCTAGTAAGTAATCATGTGGAGGTGAGGTTGACCACTCGACTGTCAACGGGATGCTGCAGAGCACATAGGAGCACATCTATATTAGTAATAAATAGATGGAACACACAAGAAAACAAACAAAGACAACAGAAAGTGGGGGAAGGTTGTAGAACTCAGTAGACAACACAAGCATGTAGAAGCAAACGAATAAATCTTTAAATAGTAAACCAATTAGCTTATATGTATGTCTAAAAATAAAAATTCTCCACATAAAAAAAAAGCAATATGACTAAGCAGAAAACTCATTTACAAAAAGTGGCTTTAGGAGTGCCGCATGTGCTTATATCATATTGGTATAAACAACATTGGCACCACTGAACAATGGAAATCCAAATAGAAAATCCATTGTTTCCCATTTGTCCAACATGAAAACAGAAGTTGCAACATGTCAGCAACTACAACAGCTATGAAGGTGAATTTAATGGCTCTGTTTAGCCAGGCCAAAGTTGGTGCCCTACTATTACTGTTAATCAATAGAAAGGCAAACAGAAATGCTGCATAAATACTAATAAATGAAAAAGACTTACCACCTTCAACCCAATTATAGCTAGTTGCACAAGTTTAAAGATGATACATATATATATATATATATATATATATATATATCCTTACAGTGTTCTCCATGCAAGCCAGAAAGCTCAGATAAACATTAGTGTAGGTAATAAAGTCTCAGAATTACATTATTCAAGAACAGTGTAAGCATTCTTGTTCATCTTATTTTCATTCACTAAGGGGGGAAATCTCTTCCACATTCCATGTCTATAGGGATTCTTTATTTCTAAAAATAAAAGCAGTCACTACAATTGTGCCATGGAGTGCAAGCCAACAGTAACCAAGACATGCAGCACCGAGAAATAAGAAATTTTTTGCCTATGAATGAATAGGGACCTATGCTGTATGATAGCCCGCACTCCCACAACCACAACAACCCCAACTCATCAATATTCTCATAAATGGTTCTGCTTCCATGTTTTAGAAATTTTAAAGAACTGCAATATCAGAGAGCTGGCATAATATATTAAAAAGAATGATAGACATTCAAACTACCTCTGTATATCTCCACATTTTAACTTTGAGCACTTGAAAACTGGCTCCAATTTTACAAAACGTGGATCTGTACCCTGCTTAGCTGAAGATGAATAAACAGTTCTGACCATATGTGGAAGAGGAACTTCCCACCTGCATTGCATTGGTGGAATCATGACATACATTTAACCAACTAACTAGTACAATATATAACATGGGGGCGAAGTTGCCTTGGAGAGCTAACATATCAGGGGAATGAAGGCCACCAAATGATACAGCAGTCTAAAGATTCATACCATGTTTGGGGAACTAAGGCAACCAATTTGATAAAGCACTTAAATTTTAATTTATACCTTCGCATTTTTAGTTTTAAACTTCAATCTTTTGACACTGACCTTTTGCCTGTCTTGTTTAGATACATCTTATGCACCCATTCTATTTGCAACATTGAGTAACTGAATTCTAATTCATTTTTAATTGCGCAAAACATTCTAATTAACTGCCATCTACTTCCAAGTTTCACATTACATGATTGTTACTATTAGAATTTTTCCAAATATTTCCTTATATTCTGAAACCTCAAAATGACAAAAAATATCTACATAACTGTTTTCTGCACTATTATCCTTTCTGCTGCTACTGGAGTTGCAGAGATATCATGAGCAGGGTTGTTCATTGTGACAAAATTAACAATAAATTATGTAGTTAACCTATAATGTTAAACAGAAACATGGAAAAAGTGCAACTCCCCAAGAGAGCTTTTGCATTCTATTCTTGATGTATAACTTAAAATGATGATATTTCTACTGTGTCTAAATCATAAACATTGATAGGCAAAAGAATAACAATGCAAAACCAAATAGAAAGTTCAGACAATGAAAGCAGATGTCTTACACTTCCAAAGAACCATTTCCCAGTAAGACAGCAAGATAGCCCATGCGTTGGTTGCATTTAGAAACATTTATATCATAAGGCCGCCATTTTACATCCCAAGCAACTTTTCCATTGTGTGCTAGGCAGAGGACAGCCCTTGGTAGTGCCATATCTGCTGGAATAGAAGAAGAACCTGGGCCGACCTCCAAGGAATTACTATCTTGAATGTTATTGCTCACCATAGATTCTACCCCAGAGTTGCCATGAATTTGGCTTGTTGTAGGAGGTCCTGTTTCTTCATTTTGAGTCAATAATGGGGGGGCATTTACCATCACTATTAGATATTTCCCGTGCATTTCTTTTCAAGTTTCTACTCTTCATAGAAATTTTAGGGGTTGCATCAGGTGCAGATGCTACCTCTTTGTCACCTTTTTGTTTCTCATGATGGTTCTTAATTGGAGAATTTTCTCGCGTATTTCCAGCACTGTTTATAGCAACTGGCTCAAAGGAAACTTCTGGGTACTGTACAGCAAGAGGCTGATCACTACTAAGAGATTCACCAATCGGTTTCTTTCTAGATCTACCTTTTGGCCTCTTAAGCTGATCTAGTTGAGATTCCTCAATTGGCTTATTTCCAGGAGCAGTGTCTACAGCAATTGGCTCAAGGGAAACTTCAGTGTACTGTACAACAAGAGGCTGATCACCACTAAGAGAAACACCAATTGGTTTCTTTCTAGGTCTCCCTTTTGGCCTTTTAACGTGATCTAGTTGAGATTCCTCAATTGGCTTCTTTCCAGGAGCAGTGTCTACAGCGATTGGCTCAACGGAAACTTCTGTGTAGTGTACAACAAGAGGCTGATCACCACTAAGAGATTCACCAATTGGTTTCTTTCTAGGTCTACCTTTTGGCCTCTTAACGAGATCTAGTTGAGATTCCTCAGTTGGCTTCTTTCCAGGAGCACTGTCTACAGAGAGTGGCTCAAAGGAAACTTCTGGGTACTGTATAGCAAGAGGCTGATCGCCACTAAGAGATTCACCAATTGGTTTCTTTCTAGGTCTACCTTTGGGCCTCTTAACCTGATCTAGTTGAGATTCCTCAATTGGCTTCTTTCTAGGTCTTCCTCTAGGCCTCTTTGAGGTGCTCTCCTCCATGGCTTCTGTATTTTGAGATCTTTGATTTGGCTTTTTCTTTGAAAGAAGAGGCTCTTCCACATTCACGCCAACATTTAACATGCACCATATTTGAACGATGCCTCTACCAGTAACTGGGGTACCCATCTTGTGATAATAAGATTCAGGAGGATGAGCAGCAACAGCAATGAACTGGGAAAAGCAAGGCAAGAGAAAAGAATATGTTATAACAAAGATGGTCTCACAAGATTGCAAAATTAAGATAGTGAAAATTAGTTTTAAAAATCCTACTAATTAAGCACAAAGGTAATATGTAAGCCATTATTTAAAAGCAAAACTGGCTTTGGTCATATTCATTTGAAATACCCCAGCTGAACAAGGTTTGGCCTATAATACAATGAACGCATGGAGAGCATAACATTTTGATAAAGTAGCAAATTGAGCTCAAATGCACACACACACAAACAAAAAAGGGTTCCCAGAAGTAGGCTACGACTAAAGAATTTCTGAGGGGATACCTCACATTTGACATGACTGCTAGGATTCTCATGAACTCTAGGACACCAATCTAATGCCCAAACAGACCCTCCAACATACATCACAAAGTCCTTGCTGCAAGAAGACCAAACTTTAGTCATGATAGGTTTAATAAATATATACGACAGATAGAGACAAAACCAGAATTGTTGTCTGTCAAAAGATAAATAGTTTCTTATAACAAAACTAGTAAAGAATAATCATTAAATTTGAATGGAATACTCTGCACATAAATCATTTGGCAGAATGGCACACAGATGCACACTCACACACAGGACATTCATATATACCCATCACTTTAAATCCACCATTTTTCAAATTATACTTTGATAGAAAGCATATATTTCCTAATGTCAAAATTAGTATTGCCTATAGAAAAACAGTTGAATAGAATTTTAATCAAACTAATAATTGAGAAAATAATGAAAGTTATACAACCATCAAAAATTAAAATTGTAAGCTTCAATAAAAAAAAAAACTGCAGGAAACAAAAAAAAAGTTATATGTACAATTGGTTCTGTGTGCACAGTATGTATGAAAATTGATTATTCTTGATTGTATTTATCAATACAAAAAGAAACTGTTTGACACAATTATTAGTGTCAATATGCTTTAGTTTCACAAAAATGTTACTATAATTTAAGGAAGTGAAAAGCTTCAGTGTAATATTTAACTAATAATAACCACATTTATAATGGGTCAAAATTAGGTATCTCAATTAAAAAATAACAAATTAAACGTTTCTCTCCATGTGAAAAGATAAACTCCGAATAAGCTTTAAGAAGACCAGGGTAGGGTGATGGGGAAAAAGGACTCCCGGCCCCTGGCTTAAGCCAGATTGAAATACTGGCTTCTATGACTTAAGGACAAAGACATCACTTACAACAGTATTGAAATACTGGCTTCTATAATATATATACTTTCATAAATAAACTATTCTGATAGCCTGCACATGGATCTTCAACAAGAGCAATAACACTAAAGTCCATGGAGTAACTTGTAAATGCAGCAGCACAACATAACAAGACCCAACACCATTTACAACATGCTATTCAAAATTTATTATTTTTTAAATAATAATTAAAAAAGAAAAGAATCCTGCAGAATTGAAGAAATCATCAGAATTAATCAGCTTACACTGTTCAAGAACAACAAAAGAACCTTTGCCAAAACCAAGCTACACCATTCTTTTATCACCTAAGGGTAAATATTATCATATACAAAAAATACTATTGCTCAAATCAAATCCAATCTTACCAGCATTCAGAAGATGCACTGCTCCCAAATAGTTCTTCACGCTGCTTTCATGGAAAACAAAGAAAAAGTACTCCATTAACAAAAAAATATGCTATAGAGTAACTATTCCAGAAGATTTCTCTTCGGTGATTGAAGATTCCTCAAAGTGGAGGACCAAACCAAATCTAGATTCTCCTCACCTTAGGAACAGTTGCTGACGAAAATTGAGGTAAGTTTATTCCATCAGAAACAGATTTACCCTGTGAGTTTCCTACTTGACTGGCAAACCTAATGGTCCTCGGTTCATAATTAAAGTGCCTCCATTCCCTAAGGCATGCTCAATATAGTAAATTAAGAAGTCGTAATCGTAAAACTTCCATATTAAACGGATAAAACTAAACCAAAAAGAACAGACCAGACTCGTATCAACAAAGTCAATTCTTCACTGCCTGCTCAAAAGAACTGGTTTCAAACATATGGAAGTCATAAATGAACAAAATACGAATAAATTTACCTCAAGAAAGTGATTGAAGAAGAGAACCGTTGGATATCAGTTTCATCGGAAGCTTCACTCTTGGGCTCTCCACAAAGCTTATAAATGGTTTCCATTGCCTTGAAATGATTCTCTATCGAATAATCAAATAAAGAGACTCTAACTCCAGGACAGCCATTTAACGGTTCTTCTTCCATTTTCCTCTTCCTTCTTTTTATCTACGGGAATACGTACGGTGGGAAACGGCAAAAATATTTAAAAAGAAAAATTATTCGGACACCGCGAGGACACGAAAGTTGTCACCGGAATCTCAACGTAATATGAAGAAAAAGCAGAGGAAACATGCCGTCGCTGCAGCGGAACTGGCGGTTTGAAACCCAGGAGAGCTGATTTTGGTTTGGGTTTGGGTTTGGGGTTTTAACTTTTAGTTTATCAAATTCAAGGGCACTGTAAAATTAAAATGTCAAAAAAGGGGCAATATATATATCTTTTTAAACTTGGTAGGCCTACCAATGCTATGATTTTTGTTGTTTCAAAGCCCAAAATAATATAGTAGCAAAGGGACTTTTTTTCAAAAAAAAAAAGTAAAAATTGGACTCTCAGTACTTAGACTTGTTGGGCCTACCAACGTAGTTTTGTTGTTTCAAAGCCCAAAAAGTAAAATAGTACATTTATGATATTGAATTATTGATAGCAGTTTGAAACTTTATGGCATGTTTGGTTGGGGTCACATGGATGAATTGTGATTACTTAATAAAGGAGACTTTTGCTGCTCTTAATTTGTATCAATTTTTATTTTTCTCAAGGTTAAATATCTAAATCAGGACTAAAAGTTTGGCAAAGTATTATATTAAGAAATCACGTGATAACCCTACTAATAGATAATCAGTCGCATAGGTTGATAAATTGATTACTCAAATTTGGACTAATTTTATTTTATGGGATTATATTTGATGCACTGACACAGTATATCTTCTATACACTGTCAGATAACCAAAAGATGCCACCTTAATAAAAATTGAAACCAAAATTGTTTAGACCCTTCAAAAGTTCAAAGTACATTAACACCAACAATAAATTTGTTAAATTAAAAAATAAAATCAAATTAGACTTCCATCGTCTTCTTCCTAACTTTTGTAAGATTTTAGTTTCCTGCTACTTGTAAGATCTCTCTCCTAACCTCCTTCAAAAGACACCCATCCAGTGGACTCTCTCCGAAAAAAAATGCGAGATTAAGTTAAGGGTTCTAATTCTGAGATATAAAACTGGAATTTTTCTTAAAAAATACAAGATTTAAAAGTGAGGATCTATATTCTTAGATATGAAACAATGGAATTTATATTTTGTTTTCTCTTATATTTAATCTTGCAGAAGATAATCCGGTCCCTTTTCGTTTTTCACTATCTCTCTTGCAATTCTTCAAAAATTAGACTAAAGGCTCAAATAAGGGCCCCAACTTTGCAAATAAACTCAAATAAGGGCCCTAAAACACAATTTGAATAAATTAAAATACATATTTAGTAAATTATGACATTTTGTGCAATATGTTAGTTAATACTAGTGAGTGAGATGTATATAAATTAAAAAGCACGGATAAATGCCATCGGGCATTTGGCCTGGTGGTAGAGTGGCTGGACTCTTAATTCCAGAATACCTAGACCATGAGGTCTTGGGTTCTACTCTCACGGAATGTGAGTTACTCTCATGCGATTGTGAGTTTTCTTTATAATTTATTTGTTGGTGTATTTAGTATGTTGGTAGTTATAGATAGTGAAATTAGAGATAATTTGTAAATAGGGAATTCGGTGTATTAGCACGATAATCGTGTGGTGCGGGACTATTTCTCCCGGCGTTTGTAATCTCTGATTATTGATTAATGAAAGTGATATTCTCAAAAAAAAAAACACGGATAAATTATATATCATATGTTGTTTATTGAATATATTTGGATTAAAATGTTTTGATTTTTAATTAATATTATAACATCATTTTTATATCAAAATTGATGTGTAAGCATGACAAGCATTGGTTTTCATCTAAGGAGAACCTAATTTATAAAAATTTACTTAGTATGTCTTCTAATTTGTTGAAATTGTGTTTTGAGACCCTTATTTGAGCTTATTTGCAAAGTTGGGGCCCTTATTTGAACCTTTAGTCTAAAAATTAATGGTTGGATCTAGATTGCTAGATTTGTGTACATATGCTTCCATACATATCTATAATATACATTTAAATGAGAATTGAATGTACTAAAAAACTAGTTGAGAAAGCTCGCCACATTCACCCAAGAACAATTTGTCAGGGGTATTTCGGTACTTTTGTGCTCGGTTTTCTTGTTATTTCAGTTGATGGATGAGGGTATTTTGGGAAGTTTGAAACAAAGTTACTATTACTGGGTCCCGCTTATAATAAACAAATCATTTTTTTGCTGGTTTATTTATCAAATGATCCATATACTTTTATGCTTTATGCTATTTAGTCCCTCACAATTTTGGGTTGGACGATTGAACGTTTCATCTTTGGTTCTTTTATTTTTTGTTTTGTTTGTCCGATGAAGGTGATTCAAGTGTTTATTAAAAGGTGTTTATTAAAAGGTAATTTCATGATCTACAACTTCCATGAAGGACTCAAAAGTCAATTTTAATGTTTTGATTCAAAAAAATGCTTCTGAAATTTTGTGGTCTCGATTGTCGGTCTATTTGATATCGTATAAATTTCGGTCCACTTGTCCGATTGAGGTTGTTCAAGTGTCGGTTAAAAGATTATTGTGTGACCTATGACTTTCGTTAAAGGCCTGAAAGCTAAATTTGATTAATAAGTTTCGTGGATGGTTCAACAGGGAATTTTTATGCTTGGTCTCCATAAACAAATAATTTTTTTGGCTGGATTATTTATCAAATGATCCTTATACTTTTTATACTTTATGCTATCTAATCCTTTAAAATTATGGGTTGGACGATTTAACGCTTTGACTTTTATTTTTGTATTTTATGTTCTATTTGTCCGATTAAGGTGATTCAAGTGTCTATGAAAAGGTGACTTCATGATCTACAAATTTTCATGAAGAGATCAGGAGCCAATTTTTATGTTTCAATTGAAAAAAAGTTGTTCTTTTGTGGTTTTGATTGCCAGTTTATTTGATATTATATAATTTTCGATCCACATCTGATTGGAATTATTCAAATGCGGGTTAAAAGTTATCGCATGATTTACGATAATCATAATTTAAAACTTTCATGTACAATTTACTTCTAAAAAATCTTTGAAAATTAGCCACTTCCAGAATCCAACTAATGGTATTATTATCAAACCCTCAAACCCCTTAAATTTATTTATTTTTATTTTTATTTTTTAAAAGCAAAAGCAATCCGGCTGATATAGTGATATACCTATCTTAGAATTAAAAAAAAATAAAATAAAATGTGTGGCGCCGTGCATGCTGACTTATGACGGTAAAAGTATAAAATTGGTCCCTCAAGTGGATTGAACATAGCAAATTGGTCCTTCAAGTAAAAAAATATGTATTCAAGTAAAAAAATATGTAATTTAGTCACTGAAGTGGAGTTAACCAAGCAATTAAGTCCTTTTCGTTAGTGTCCGTCCATTTCTCTGTTAATTCGTCCTACGTGACAGTGACGCCGTCAACTTTGCTGACACGTCATCTGCCACATCATTTTCTAGAATAAAAAAATTCGGATAAAAAAATCAAAATTAAAAAAAAAATCTTAAATGGGAAAAAAATCTTTTCCTAAAAAAAAACACATATATTCTAGATTTTCCTCCAAAAAACGGATCAAACCCCTTATATTTAATAGAACACTTTGAACATAAGAAAGAATCAGAAAGCAATGTTTTGCGGACCTTTTTTTTTATCAACTTAAAAAAAACACCCATTGATCAAACATCAAGAAGTAAAGAAAAAAAATATACAGAAAAGACTAATTACTTATTACTAGCTTATATTAATCTAGTATACATGTGCAGATGAAAGGATTTTAGACATGAACAAATTAATCGAAAAGCTTTTTCAAACCTTCCAATTCCAATTCCATTAACTCATCAAGTAATTGATATTCCATAAACAAAGGAAATCTTCTTTGGAAAATGACTTAAAAAATATTACAGCAATCTTTTTCATTTTCAAATTGTCAGGTAAAATTGCCTGGAAATGTTATGAAAAGTATTAATAAAAGTAATTTTCAATGTCCACTAACTCATCCAAGAAGGTAGAGGGAGGACAAGTAGATAACTTGGGGAAGTTTAAAACACATATGTATGACCTTGAATGGGTCGACACCAGCCATACTAATAACATCAAACAAGAATTGTTATTTCAAATGTACCTAAGAGTATTGAAGACATAAATAGAAAACACCAAAAGGTCAAAATCTTAGGCCAAGATGCAGGTTGTTCTTATTTGATCGTACCATACCCATGAATCTCCAGAAGAATTCTACAGCCATCAAGCTATAAGACAGCCGCCGTCGATGACGTGCAGAATCTTAGGGTTTCTAGTTTTTTTTAATGAATTTTTAATTTTTATTCAAGGATTTTTTATCCGAATTTTTTTTTATTTTTTATTCAGGAAAATGACGTGCAGATGACACGTTAGTGAAGTTGACGGCGTCACTGCCATGTCGGACGAATTAACAGAGAAATGGACGGACACTAACTAAAAGGACTTGATTGCTCGGTTAACTCCACTTCAGGGACTAAATTACATATTTTTTCACTTGATGGACCAATTTGCTATGTTCGGTCCACTTGAGGGACCAGTTTTGTACTTTTACCGACTTATGACACATATTTGAGACATCTGTTGGGCTGGGTGATGTACTAAATCTGCAAGTGCACAGAGTCAGTTGAAAGTAATAAAATCCTAGAGTAATCCAGGTGTCGAACCCACAAGGAACAATTAATTTCTATCGTAATTAATTCTATCAGAGAAGGAAATTTAAGAGATTATCTAAACAATTTAAATAAGAAACAATGAAATTATAAAAGCAGGAAATTAAATAAGAAGTGAAGACAATAATTGGAAAGCTTAGGGCTTCAGGTTTCACCTAATTGGGAAATTACTACTCAACCTATGAATTAATTTGATGCAAAGCTAGAATAGAATTACACTTAATTACATATGTGCTCCGTCGAGTCTACACAAGAATACCTAACTAATTGGATTCACTATATGTCGATGTCAACCTAATTAACTAGATTCATTAAGAACAAGTAATTAATCACCTATCAAATTAGCCTAAGATTCATGTCTGATTTAGCCTAATTTGTCTATTTTCCTAGTGCACAGATTATGCTTCTCTTGTCAGTACATCACACAATCCCTAAGACAATCTATATGTTGATCAGGCATATAAATCTCATGAAGAACAAGGAAAATAAATCTAACTTGAAAGACAAACAATTTCAATTTATAAATCAAGCAATAATTCCCAATTGGCTACACCTTAAACCCTAATTAAGAATTTAGCAACTCATGCTCATGAAAATAAAAACATAAATTATAAAATAAATAAAGAAGATGAGAGAGGAAGAAAAACTCCCTAAAATTGTCTTCAAGAAAGTGGAAGAGAATTGTCCCCCAAAAAACCCCCAAACTCTAAGTACAAAGCCTCCCTTTTATATAGGGGTTGAAATTCTAAACCTAAAAGAAATAGGAAAAATAAAATAAAGATTACAAATAATTAATAAATCCTAATAGGAATAGGAATAAGTGGAATCTGACTTTAATTGACCCAAAATTCGTAGAAAATAATTATTGGTTGAAAATAGGTGAAATTCCATTAGAATAGGAGAAAAATTCGTCAAAATCGGGTACAAATCGCATCACGCGCGCGTCCAAGATCTACCCGCGCACAGCTTGTACCAGGAACAATTCCGCGTCCAAATTTAAGCTTGCCCGCGCGCGGCTAACAATGTATTCGCAATTTCCAATTCAATTTGATTTGGCCAAATTCTCTTTTTGTGCTTTCAGCTTCTATTTTCCTTCAATTTGGTTCCTTTTCTTTACAAAGTCTTCAATTAAGCCTATGAAACAAAATCAAAGGAAATTAAGCACCAAATAATCAAAGTTGATAAAATAAACACCAAAATTAACACCAATAATTATGTAAATTATGCACTTATCAAATTCCCCCACACTTAGTTCTTGCTAGTCCTTTAGCAAACTAAACTAAAACTAAACCTAAAACATGATATTGATTCCACTTTCGTAGGTGTACGGCGGAACTTAGCACGTGACGCAAGCCTTTAAATCTTTAATCGAAGACATTAAAGGAGGAGTTATAGTCTCCTGAGGGTTTACTTAACTAGAACGACACCCACAAACATTGCTACATATGCAAGTTAGTTCCAAAAACAATTTTAAGAACACAATTTTCAAAAATTTATTTTAAATAAGCTTCAAACTTCAAAGTGTTGGATACTTCTCAAAACAAGTCATTATCTAACAAAATTAAAGCACAAATGGTTAGTTTATCATCCAAATCATTTGCCTCAAAAGAGTAAGAAGAAAACAATTGTCAAGAGCTACTTACCATAGACTTGTATCTCATCTACATCTCAACTACAACCATATCAAGCCACAAACCAAATATATATGCATGTGTATGAGTCGAAAGGTCTTTATCAGGGTTGTAATGGGGCCAAGGGACAGTGAGTTTAAGAAAGAAAGGATAAGGAAAATCAAAAGTATTCAAGAATTTAGTAGAGCATAACAAGATGAACTAAAAAATAATCAAGATAGAGCACAACTAATCCATCAAATAATCAAGCGCTTATTAACTTTTGATAGCTCTTCCTTCATCACAACTCCACTAAATCCATAAATTTCTTATTTTTCTTGAAGAAAATAGTGCCAATTTCTTTTTTATTTTTTTTTCTTATTTGGAAACAACTCACTTACAACAATTAGAATCAATTAGAAATAGAAATCAAATTTGCTCCCCGGCAACGACGCCAAAAACTTGATGTACTAAATCTGCAAGTGCACAGAGTCAGTTGAAGTAATAAAATCCTAGAGTAATCCAGGTGTCGAACCCACAAGGAACAATTAATTTCTATCGTAATTAATTCTATCAGAGAAGGAAATTTGAGAGATTATCTAAACAATTTAAATAAGAAACAATGAAATTATAAAAGCAGGAAATTTAATAAGAAGTGAAGACAATAATTGGAAAGCTTAGGGCTTCAGGTTTCACCTAATTGGGAAATTACTACTCAACCTATGAATTAATTTGATGCAAAGCTAGAATAGAATTACGCTTAATCACCTATGTGCTCCGTCGAGTCTACACAGGAATACCTAACTAATTAGATTCACTATCTGTCGATGTCAACCTAATTAACTAGATTCATTAAGAACAAGTAATTAATCACCTATCAAATTAGCCTAAGATTCATGTCTGATCCAGCCTAATTTGTCTATTTTCCTAGTGCACAGATTATGCTTCTCTTGTCAGTACATCACACAATCCCTAAGACAATCTATATGTTGATCAGGCATATAAATCTCATGAAGAACAATGAAAATAAATCTAACTTGAAAGAAAAACAATTTCAATTTATAAATCAAGCAATAATTCCCAATTGGCTACACCTTAAACCCTAATTAAGAATTTAGCTACTCATGCTCATGAAAATAAAAACATAAATTATAAAATAAATAAAGAACATGAGAGATGAAGAAAAACTCCCTAAAATTGTCTTCAAGAAAGTGGAAGAGAATTGTCTCCCAAAAAACCCCCAAACTCTAAGTACAAAGCCTCCCTTTTATATAGGGTTGAAATTCTAAACTTAAAAGAAATATGAAAAATAAAATAAAGATTACAAATAATTAATAAATCCTAAAATAGGAATAGGAATAAGTGGAATCTGACTTTAATTGACCCAAAATTCGTAGAAAATAATTATTGGTTGAAAATAGGTGAAATTCCATTAAAAATAGGAGAAAAATTCATCAAAATCAAGTACAAATCACATCACCCGCGCGCGTCCAAGATCTGCCCGCGCGCGGCTTGTACCAGGAACAATTCCGCGTCCAAATTTAAGCTTGCCCGCGCGGCTAACAACAGATTATGTATTTGCAATTTCCAATTCAATTTGATTTGGCCAAATTCTCTTTTTGTGCTTTCAGCTTATATTTTCCTTCAATTTGGTTCCTTTTCTTCACAAAGTCTTCAATTAAGCCTATGAAACAAAATCAAAGGAAATTAATCACCAAATAATCAAAATTGATAAAATAAACACCAAAATTAACACCAATAATTATGTAAATTATGCACTTATCACTGGGTTATCATTAGACTTGGGTTATGGGTTGAATAGGATCTAAAGCAATAAAAGAAAAATAAAAAATTTAGTGGTACGCAACCCACTAAGGTCCGTCACCCTCATTCCCAATTCCCCCGTTCTTTCTCTCATCTTCTCTTTCTTTTCTCTTTCTCTCTCAAGTTCTTCCATTATTAGACCATCAAGCTTTATCTCTCTAGCCTTTCCCTACCCATTTGAAGCTAAAACTTACTTGCAATTACATATTTTGAATCCTTGTGAGCTATACTAACATACCCAGGTTAACTCGTGGAGATGATGAAGGATTTGAAAGAATTTATATGTTCAAGATTTGAGGTTTTGGTGAAAATGGAGTCCGGCTTCTACAACTTTTGAACCCATCTCGCTTCTTCTTTCGTTCCTTCGGCTAGCAAGATGTGGGTATTTGCGCATTTTTCTTTTGCAGGATTTTGGGTTTTCTAATTGATAGTTGCTTAATGATTTTTTTTGCTAATTTTTTGTTTGATTTATGATTGGGTACTCACGGGTTTTTTTATGGTCGCAAAGGAAATCTTTTATCAAAAGCCTAATTGTATCGTACTTAAACACCCTGATATTAATCTCTTTCTCTATCTCTTTTCTCTTCTTTTTATTTTTTTCAAATAAGAAATGATGGATTCATGTTTTGAGTCTATTGGGTATGATTTTGTGTGTCTGAAGAGACTGCAATGAGGGTGTTCTTCATTGCATGATTAGTTTCTCATCTGCATTACTCTTTTTTAATTTGAGATATATTATGATGTGGATTAATAATGGTTTCAAATGGTATTTTTAATATATGCCACTCAACGCAATGGGCTTTTTTTATTTTTTATTTTATTTTCAGGCTGCGAAAGGAAGTGAAGATGGGAAGGAGTTTCGGCCTGAACAGGTTGAGAAGGTTTGTTGCTTGAGTGCAGCCACTCTGAATCTTCTTGGCAGGAGCAGTGGCAGGTTAGCTTTCCATCGACTTTTTTGTTTTAAGCTAATTTCTTCATCATTTATCAAAATGCATTTGAAAGAAATTTTCAACCATATTTATGTACTTTTAATGATGGAACAGGGATGCGGAGCTTCTCAAGACTGTCACTCGAGTCAATCAGCTTAAGGAGTTGGGTATGTAGCTCCAGTGTCCCTTTTGCGTTTATGTGGTGTTTGAGTTATCTACAATTGTTGAGATTCCTAGCTGTTGGGTATTAATTTCATTTGCTTTTTGCAACCTTTTGGAAGGGAGGGTGAGGAATGTGCCAAGTCTGAATGTAGTTTGAGTTGTTTGGACCCGTTTTATAATTTATGCTGCTTATATCAATTTTTAAGAGGCTCCTTGGTTTTGCATTTGTAACCACTGGGAATTTATTGATTATTTTGTCTACGTGGTAACTGCAGGAACATTTTAGGAACATGTTAGAGTAGCACCAACTTACTCCTTCACGTTATATATCATTAAGCTATATTATTTTGCAGACTCTTTACCAAATGTTTATCATCAATGCTAGGCCTGGTTTCAGGCTCCTGTGGAACACTGTAAAGACGTTTCCAGATCCCAAACCACTTCCAAGATTCATGTATGTTTGTTCTTTTCTGCAGTTATTTTGAAATTGACTGTTGCTTTTCACTCCTCATACCATTTGGAGTTTTGGGATATTATAATTATATATATGGAATAACTTCAGGTTCTTGGAAATAATTACCAAAGCAAATTGCTCGAGATTATTGGTGCCAGGTAAATAGGCTTAGAATTTTCATGACACGATTCATTGCTATCTTTATCTCTATGTTATTCCTTTGTTAAAAACAACTTTCATAATATAAGTGCACTTTAGCCAGCTGAATATCAAATTTTGATCTATTAGAATATAGTTCTTCTGCTTGACATTCGAGTGGTTGGTGGTAACAAATGTATTGAGATATTAGTTTTTAATTTAAGTTAAAGTTTCGGTCTTTTTCTATTTTGTTATTATTTTTGTGTGAAAATTAATGCTAAGTTCAGTATATATATCATTAAACCCCAGTTGTCGTCCTTTTCTTATTTCAGGTCTCTTTTCTTGAATGACTCTTAGTCTCCTAATTATTGCAATATCCTTCTTATTAAAGGTAATACGACTGATTATTTTGACAAGAAAATCCCCTTCCCCCCTCCACCAACCCCAACACAATAAAAAAAGGAAGTACATTCAAATTATAGTTTCTGTTTCTCTTGGAGTTTTACTTATAAATCATAACAATGTTGCTTGCTGATCCAGGATTTGATTTGTAAGAAGAAAGTGCTAACAAGACAGACCATGACCGAAATGGTTTCTCGAAGGCATTTGATGCTTTTGCAGGTACCATAATCATAAACTTAAACAAAAATTATAGCATATATAGCTCATTCATGAATCCCCTGGCTTGGCTTTATATAAGTGCATTATAGATTTTAAATATATATTATGCAAACAAAAAACCAAGATCACAATGCTTTAGAGAAAAAAAAAAGATATATTGCTTGAGGCAAATGGATTCCTATGCTAATCTCTTGCTTTATATTAATTGCCATAGACACTTTAATTAGGGGAGTGCTTAATTGAGTGGAGCCTTGACAGGTAGATATATAGCAGGATTATTAGGAACCTACTTTGAAAGAAAAAGTTTGTGGCTGCTGTTTGAAACTTTGAAGCAAAATTTGTTTGGCTACAGTATAGAGATTGGCATATATCCATATCTAATTGGTTCCCATTTTATGTCCTTTATTTGTATCCATTATTCAATATTCAGAGGGCAAGAGCTGTGTAGCAATGTTGCTGTTTTGTCCAAGAAAAGTCAGAGGAAGGTTAGATTAGAAAATTTGAGGGTTATTTTATTGTTGATTTTCTATTTATTGCAACAGAGGGCGCAATGAATGATCCTATCAAGGGAAAACTTATTGAGAACTTCATGAACTTAGGGATCCAAGTGTTGCATGTAAGTATTTTTTTACCTTTGGTACACTTACATTGATTTCTTAATTGTTCCTGTATTGGCAATTTAGCACGCAGGGGATTTTTATGATCATGAGAGTTTCTTCAAGGCAATAAAGAAGCTGATTAAATTAAGATCATCGCTGCCATTGAAAAGCCGAGAATGTGAAGGTTGTTGTTTCTCAATTTCCTCAAGTTTGGTTTTATTTTAGAGGATCTAACTACATGTGTATATATATAGAACCAACTTATATATCACAAGCTCTGCTAACATATGACCTAATGAAGTCATGTTTCTCCTTACATGCATTAATGTAGGCATTTATAGGTTTGGACATTGATGATTTAATCATTTGCAAAGTGACATCATCATTACTTGAAAATTGAAATAGCTTAAACCTATTTTTTACATTGTGAAAATTGAGAAAAGTTTAAATTTACTGCAGGAAAAACTCAAAATGTGGAGTGTACTATTCTTTAGATGTATTATATTGTTGTTTAAACTGGTGATAAACTTTTTGTATCTTTTTTGTTTTTGTTTAAGGAATAAACAACTGGTCTTACAGTGAATGATCCAGTTCTGCAGTCGCAAAAGGTGAGATATTATTGCTTTCCAAACTGCACTAAAAATTAAATTTCTTAAGTTGATATTGTATTTTTGCTTATAACAGAAATTGCGCTTTTGTGATTCATGGTGTTTGATTTCATGGAGTCTACTTGAAACTACAGTTACCATACATGGCTTTTGTACATCCATATAGTTTTTTTTTCATACAACATAATCAATTTTTGGTTGAAGTTTTAGCTATTGACCAAACAAAGAGAAAGGCATCATTCTTTTATTTAAATTCAAATCATTCACGTTGCTCATTCACTTCTAACTATCACCATTTATAGTTATAAACTCTTTGCTCATTCCCAGATTCCTGCAAGAAGTCTGTGATTATGGAAGGATCAGAAGAAAGAATTGGGGTATGTCATACCATCAGTCAAAACTTGATTAATGGTAGGTTCTTCTCTATTATTTTTACAAGGTTTTGATTTTTCATATGAAGGGTTAGTTCTCTTCTTTTTGTCACCTGGAGTTAGTTTGCCTGTTTTGGCATTTTATTGAGGCTCTGTTTCCTTTTCTTTTGTCATAGTTGTTTTGAAGGTTGGGACATAACAGCAAGGAACAATATTAAAAATGGGTTGTTATAAACACACAAAATTGAGAACATTTTGTCGGTGTTTGGCCTCAACAACACTGAAGCTGTCTATATAATGAGGTTTGTCTTCAAATGACAGTTTTTTTTCTTACCCCCGTGAATATATAAAGAAAAGCTCGATCTAAGGCTTTATTCTTATTATCAAACATCTAAAAGTTTGAGATTTTCTCTTTTTCTTTTTATTAATAAAAGTTTGGGATTGAATAATCTCTTCATAGGTAAGGAATTTTAAGAGCTCAAACCTCCAATGAGTGAGATTTATTTTGTTGTCTAACATATTCAGTATTTCATGGTTGCTTTTCCTCTGCTGAATTTCTGTTTCCTCGAGTTTTCATGTACTTTACATATTTTTCTTCTATTCAATGAGTTCTTTTAGATATTGAAGGTAGGCCTGACAGAACTGGGAGATTGGATGCAATGGATACGTTTTAACTGTAATGAGGATGCCTCTAAAATGCCACCTCTCAAAGTTTAGTTGACTTGCAAGTTGATAGATTTCCTATATTAAGATATAAGGCAACTGATTTTTTTTTTTGGTACATGATATAAGGCAACTGTTGTTGAATATAACTGTGTAGATTACTCTGTTTGATTACGAATCTAATCTTTTTTATTTTTCTGTTTGTATTTCTCTTACATTTAATCACATCATTATATAATTATGTAAAGTGAATATTGTACTACTTAAGTGATAGATAAATTATAGTTTTTGTGTTCATTGTTTATGAATGCCTAACAAAGATTCCTTCATAAAATTTTCGACCTGCTGCAGAGCGTGGGCCAAAAACTAGTATATACAATAAATCCATGTTACATTCCAAGATTTGGATGTAAAAGTGTGAATGATTCCTGTGTGTGTATATACAATAATTAACACATATATATATGGCAAAAAATATAAAATACACACATGCGGATCCTGAAGGGTGACATGTATCCCTTAGGAACTAGATTGAAATACTTAAAATTTAATTAATCTATATAGGGAAAGTTTGCGTTTTCCTATTATACTCCTTTTTTAGATATATTTCTAAATTATCATTATTAAAATATTTTAATTATATCATTATTAAAATATAATTTTATGTATTTTTTCGATTGTACTATTTTTTCAAATATATTTTTAAATTGTCATTATTAAAATATATTTTAACTATGCCATTATTAAAATATAATTTTGTGTGCGTTTTTTTCAAATATATTTCTAAATTCATAATTATTATAAAATATAATTTTTTAATTAGAAATTAATTCGGAAAAAGGTAGGAAAAGCAATATTGGAAACGTGAGAAGCCCTTCAGCCTTCTTGGCGTTGAGTTATATATTTTTTATTAGTATTGTGGCCTAAAATTGAGAAGAAATTTCTCGGGTCAATTACCAATTTTAGATGAAATAGAGTACTAACCATTACGGTTTTTTACGAGAAACGTGTTCCGGAGCCCCGACTCAGTTTTGCACAATTTTTGACTCCAAGTCTTATTGAAATATCCATCTAACCAAATCTTACCCACATTGGATTTAAGAATTTGTTTTTACGAGCATATGAATCATGTTTCGATTCAATTAGGAATTAATTCGAAAAAAAATAGGGAAAACGATATTAGAAGCGTGATTAGCCTTTCAATCTTTTTGGTGCTGAATTATATATATATATATATATATATTATGAGTATTATGGCCAAAAATTGAGAAAATTCATTCGGGTCAATTTTTAAAAAATTTTAGCTGAAATCGTGTACTAAATATCGCGGTTTTTGGCTAAAAACGCGTTTCGGGGCCCCCGCTTAGTTTTGCATGATTTTTTGCGTCAAAACTCATTGAAATATTTTTATTATTCTAACGAAATCTCAGCCACATTGGATTTAAGGGTTTGTTTTTACGAGCATCTCAATCCGATTTCGATTTAACTAGAAATTAATTCGGAAAAAAAAAAACTATATTAGAAGCGTGAGAAGCCCTTCAATCTTTTTGGCATTGAATTATATATTTGTTATGAATATGGTGGCTGGAAATTGAGGATAATTATTTCGTGTCAATTTTTGCAAAATTTTAACCGAAATCGTGTACCATCACAGTTTTTGACTAAAAACGTGTTTCGGGGTCGCGGCTCTGTTTTGCATGATTTTTGGCGCCAAGTCTCATTGAAATATCTATATCCATCTAACCAAATCTCAAACGCATTGGATTTAAGGATTTGTTTTTACGAGCATCTGAATCATATTTCGATTTAATTAGAAATTCATTCAGAAAAAATAGGAAAACCGATATTAGATGCGTGAAAAGCCTTTCAATCTTTTTGACGTTGAATAATATATTTTTATGAGTATCGTAGCAACAAATTTAGGAAAACTCTTTCAGGTAAATTTTTTAAAATTTTAACCGGAAT
>AWWV01008750.1:0-103955 GCA_001974805.1 Corchorus capsularis
GCGCACTTTCTTGTTGTAGCTTCTTTCGGCTTTTCTCTTTTGAGCTTGCAAATGATCTAGTGCGGATAATCTTTCTGACTCCGCATCTTCAAGATCAATCATCATGGATTCATTGTATTCCTCCCAAGTGAGATTATTTTGGAATGCTACCCTGGCCGACTTGGCCAAGATTTCTACTGGCACTATGGCATCATGGCCATAAGTGAGACTATAAGGACTTACACCAGTGCTGGAACGCTGAGACATGCGGTATGCCCATAATGCTTTAGGAAAATGTTCATCCCATTTGCCTGGTGCGTTCTTGATCATTTTCTCAATGATAGACAAGATTACTTTGTTGGAGGCCTCGGCTTGACCATTTGCTTGTGCATAATATGGTGTAGACCTTGTAAATCTAATGCCATACTCTTTTTCCAACTCCGCACCTATCTTGCCATCAAAGTTGTTGCCTTGATCCGTTGTGAGTGTTTCTGGAATTCCAAAGCGGTGAATGATATTCTCCACTATGAGTTTCTTAACTTTCACATGGGTGGTATTATTCATTGCCTTGGCTTCCACCCATTGGGTGAAATAGTCCGTGGCAACAATGATAAAGCACACTCCTCCCCTTGGCCGGTGGGAAAATCTTTCCGATTAGATCAATTGCCCAACCTCTAAAAGGCCATGGTTTTATAATTGAGTGCAATTCTTCGGATGGAAGCCTAAAAACAGGTCCATATTTTTGGCATTCTTCACATCCTTTAGCAAATTCGATGCAATCTTTCAGCACCGATGGCCAATAAAAGCCATGACGGCGTATAAGCCATCTCATTTTTCTTCCGACTTGGTGCGCTCCACACAAGCCTTGATGTACATCTTTCACCACCTTTCTGGCCTCTTCTTTATCTAAGCATCTTAGATAAACACCATCTTCACCTCTCCGATACAATTTGTCGGCCAACAAAGTGTAGTGCACGGCCAAAGTCCTTATTCTTCGATCAACCTTTATTGATAGATTGTTGAGGTATCGAATGAATGGTTCTCGCCAATCGGTGTGGTGATGATCTATGTTGCAAACTTCGAACACATTTTCTCTAATGAGTGCGGATGGCATGCTTCTTCTTTCGACATGCACCACTTTCTTCCATATGTCATCTTGGAAGGTGATACCGGATGCCAATTGTGCTGCAACATTTGCTCCTTCATTCTGGTGTCGAGGAACATGTTCAATGCTCACATCGTCAAATTCATCCATCAATTGAATAGCCATGGCATAATATGGCAACAAAGATGGACTTGCACATTTGTATTCTCCGGTGAGTTGGTTGATAACCAATAGTGAATCACCTTTTATGTGTACGAATGAGACTTTCATTTCCCTAAGCACCTCCAATCCGATGATGAGTGCTTCATATTCTGCTTGATTGTTGGTGCAATCAAAATCTAGGTGAAAAGCCATCATGGTGCACGCATCTTGAGGTGATGAAATGACAATGCCCGCACCTGCTGAATCTGTGGTGCTGGAACCATCAAATTCAAGTATCCAAGGTGCCAATGCTATCTCCATGACTTCGGCTGCATCTTCAAATTCCTCACCAAGATCAATGCAAGGATGATCAGCCAAGAAATCTGCAATAGCTTGGCCTTTAACAGCCTTTTACGGGATGCTTTTGAAACTAAACTCAGAAAGTGCCAAGCACCATTTTCCGAGTCGGCCTTTGAGCATTGGCCGGATTAGCATGTACTTCGCTACATCAATTTTGGCAATAATACACACATTAAAATAGAGAATGTAATGGCGTAATTTTATTGCTGCAAAATAAAGTGATAGACAAAGTTTTTCAATCGGACTATATCTATTCTCAACATCGGTGAGAGTCCGACTTAGATAATACACTGCTTGTTCCTTTCCTTTTTCTATTTCTTGGGCCAACAAACATCCAATAGATGATATTGTGGCCGAAATATACAAGTACAAAGATTTGTCTTTTTTTAGGAGGAACTAAGACAGGCGGCGATGCTAAGTAATTTTTGATCGCCTCAAATGCTTCTTGGTGCTCGCCATTCCATTGGAACTCTTCATTATTCTTCAATCTCAATAGTGGTGAGAACACTTTGGTTTTACCAGCAGTGTTGGAGTTGAATCTTCGTAAAAAGTTGATTTGTCCAAGGAACCGTTGAAGCTCCTTTTTGGTGGATGGCGCCTTGGCTTGCATAATAGCTTTTGCCTTGTTTTGGTCTATCTCGATGCCTCGTTGATGAACCAAAAATCCAAGGAAATTACCTGCACCAACGCCAAAAGCACACTTTAAAGGGTTCATTTTCAAGCCATGTTGTCTCATTCTTTCGAATGACCTTCTTAAATGATCGATGTTGTCTAAAGAATTATGGGACTTGACCACTACATCATCAATGTACACTTCCATAAACTTACCAATAATGTCATGGAAGATGGCATTCATCGCCCTTTGATACGTCGCACCGGCATTTTTGAGTCCAAATGGCATCACTATCCACTCAAATGTGCCAATCGCACCAGGACATCGAAAAGCGGTCTTGTGAATATCTTCTTCTGCTATGTAGATTTGATTGTAGCCACTATGTCCATCCATGAATGATAACATCCTATGTTGGGCGGCACCATCTACTAGGAGATCTGCAACAGGCATGGGATATTCATCTTTAGGGGTGGCTGAGTTCAAGTTGCGAAAATCAACACACACCCTAATTTTACCATTTTTCTTTACCACAGGTACAATGTTAGAAATCCATTCTACATACCTTGCAGTGCGGATAAAACCAGCTTTAAGAAGCCTTTCAACTTCCTCTTTAACTTTAAGACTGACATCATTTGTCATCCTTCTAGGAGGTTGTTGATAAGGGCGGTGTCCGTCTATGATTGGGAGTCGGTGCTCAACCAATTCTCGACTTAAGCCAAGCATTTCATCATAGTCCCATGCGAAACAATCTTTGTACTCTTTTAAGAGTGCGATGAATCGTGGCTTGTCTTCTTCGGCCAAGAGTTGACTTATGTACACTGGCCTATGCTTGCCATCGGCGCCAAGATCAATTTCAAGCAAAGGATCTTGCACTTCGGCTTTGAGATCATCAAGCTTCATGGGTGCATGGTCGAGCTCGTCCATGGTGATCTCATCTTGATTTTTATTTTGATTTTGATAAGCCGCATTAGCAATTGGGGCGGCTAAGTCCTCTAGACATTGTAGTTTTTGTTCAAGTGAATAGGCCGACAACTTCTTCAAAGTGTCGTTGGCCATTTCTACTTCTTCTTTATGTGGATTCATGGAATCTCCTCAATGATAGGAGAACAAGGAAGCGGCCTATAAGGAATTATAGCATTTGGCCTCACAAGATTTTCCATAGCCTCTTTCAAGGCATCTTTTTCAATCTCTTGTGTAGAAAGGATTGGTACTGGTCGGCCATACTTGTCTTGACCCATGAATCTGATTGGTCCGGTGCTACCATCATAAAATCTCACATCAACTGCATGGGATTCAACCTTGAATGGTTTGGTGTCTGCCCGCACCACTTCGACCTCTGCACCATTCCAAAACATAAGCATTTGGTGCAGGGATGATGGTATGCACCAATTGGAATGAATCCAATCTCTTCCAAGCAATGCATTATAAGTTGAAGTTGAATCAACCACAAAGAATGCGGAAAGTGATGTCTTTGAACCAATTGTGAGTTGCGTGGGTAAAATTCCCATTGTTTCTTTTATAGCACCAGAAAAATCACTAACAGTGACATTGGACTTGATTAAGTCAGCGGTGCACTTGCCAAGCTTCCTTAATGAGGAATATGGCAAAAGATTAACTACGGCACCATTATCAACTAGCACTCTATTCATAGGAATGCCATCAACATGAGCTTTGATATACAAAGGTTTAATGTGAAAAATGGCTTGTTCATCAGCCTTAGTGAACACTATGGCTTTGGTGCCATCAATGTTGCCCCCCGAGTGTCCAACTTCTTCCTTTTGAGGTAGTTGAATAGTGTCATCGTTATTCCCAAGTGGGAGTGGTTCATTAAGATCCACTTTTTCTTGTGTCTTAGCTGCAAAGGTGCAAGGTAAAACGAGAACCTTGCAAAGAAGATCTACGGTGAATTGACCAAAAACAATGGAATTTTCAGATTTTTCATGGAATTCTTCCGCTTGCATGGTGTCAATTTCATTTGTAGTGTTATATTCTTTATTGAGGTTGGCCTCTTTGGCCAAGTTAGCCTCAAGTGCGTCAACTTTTGGAGTGGTAATATTCTCACCATCTTCCATAACATCTCCAAATGAACTAAGGTTCACTGAGAGGTTGTCAAGATCATCCGCCCATTTGCGAGTGATAAGTTGAAGAACATGAGCGGCATTTTTCTCAATCTTGCTTCGCTCATCGGAAAGGTGTTTTGCTTCTTCAAGATGTTCAGCTTCTTTCTTCTTAAAGTTGGCATGTCTTTCTTTCAAGTAAGTTGTCTCAAGCAAAATTTCAGCTTTCCAGTATTCCACGCCCTTCTTGACTATGTCGTCAATGGTCATAGTTGTGGTGACTTTGAATGGTGCCCAAGAATCAACTTCGAGCTCCAAATTCTCCAAGGAACGTCGTGTGAAGTAGTTTGATAGTCTTTTCTCCAAGTCACTTTCTGGTGCACGACCATTGCCTTCATCATCATTGGTGCAATCATCATTTGCGCCATCAATGTTGGAAATGGTGTTGTTTTCTGGCTCTCGCACTGCTAGAACGGCAAGTTTTCGATAGAAAAGAATGGTTTCCATGTCAATTTTGCCTTCATGAGCCAAATAATTGATGTCAGGAATGTCATGGCCAAGTGCGACTTCAGTCAAGGCACTGGCCCTAGCATCAAGTTCAGCCTCCTTCCAATTAAGTAGAAGTGCTTTTTCATCTAGCTTTGCATTTTTAATCAAAGCCTTGGCTTTCCATGGTTTGTTACCTTTGGATACCAATTCTTCAATTGTAGTTGCGGAAGTAATGAAGTGCGGCATCTCTTGCTTTGTGATATCTTCATCGGTGCAGCTTTCATCTACTTCCATAGGAGCTTCTTCCATCTTCCTTTTTTTCTTTGGCCTTCCTTCGAAGCTCACGGCGCCTCCAAGTCTTTCGATTTCGCTTAATGGGCTGGTTGGGGAACTTGGGATGTTGCACCCTTTGCCAAGTGCCATTTTTAGCTTTTGGAGTTGGCCTCACCATCCTTGGCCGAATATTTTGAAGTGCATGCTCCTTTCGAAGTGCAACTTCTTCTTCAACTGCGATGGTGCGGTATTCATCTTTCTTTTGATTTAACCAAGGCCTCATTTCATGCCTTCATCTTTTTGGACCATGTTTGGTTGAATTTCTAGCCTCTGGATCAAGTTTCAAGGATTTTTGGGATTGTTTAGCCACTGATGGCACCTCATTAGAAGATGATGGCGCCATTGCAGAAGAGGATGGTCTTTCATGCTATTTTTTGCTTTCTTGATATGGAGAGTACCTCGCACGAGCACCTTTTTTAGGTTTAGAAAGCCTTTGTGCTTTCCTTTTTGTTGGTGCGACCTCTTCATCTTGGTGATGAGAAGCTGGTGCATAAAGCTTCCTTCTAGGTGCACTATTTGATTGTGAACTTTTAGGACGCACCAAATGTTCCATAGGATGGATTGGTGGAGGATACTCAACTTTTTTTCTCGGATTTTGGAGCCTCAATGCCATTGATTTTGGTGATAATGGCTTGGTACTTTGGAACCCCAAAGGCTTTGGCTCAGGATCAAAATAGCCATACCTTTTCACTTTGGTGATGAGGTAACCAGCTCCATTTTTTGTCTTTGGTGCGTCGGCATCGGCATGTTCCTTCACCGAATCTGTCACCTTTGTTGTTGCATTTTCATCATCTTTTTCAATGGCTACACCTTTGGCCTTTTCTTCTTTTGTCAAGCGGCCATCTTTAGGAAAGTTGATTGAGACCATACGGATGGGTGCGGGGAAAGGATCCTTGTCAACCTACATCTCCTTTTTAGGTGCTTCAGGGAATTTGAGAAAACCTCTTTCAATTTTCTCTTGCACCACATTTTTGAAGACGGTGCAATCATTGGTGGAATGTGTCCACGAGTCATAATATATGCAATATTTTTTATCTTTGATTTCTTCTTGCGGAGGTATGATATGGCCTGGAGGCAACTTGATTATATCTGATTTGTGCAACAAATCAAAAATACTTTCAGCCTTTCACACATCAAATGAGTAGGTGCGACCCCAATCATGTGGTCTCTTCTCGGCTTGTTGCTGATATGCTTTGGCAAATCTTTGCTGAGTTTGAGGATGCCTAGCTCCAGCTTTCACCAAGGATGGGCATTCAATGGGGCGGTCTACTTTAACCACTTCAGCCACACCAAGTTCATAATTTGGCTCCTGATAATAGGTCCCATAAGATGAACTTCTTTTTTCCGCCTCCTCACGGAGTAAAGTCTCATATCTAGCAACTTTAGTTAACATTTCATAGAAGTCTCTGAAGTCCACACCTTCAAACTTCTTTCGAAGTTCAAGGTCTAGGCCATTATGTGCGAGGTGCACGAATTCTGCTTCAAAGAGTGGGGTGCGGCACCTGTTCCGCAACTTCTTGAATCTAGCAAGGTAGTCCTCCGCTGATTCTCCTTTCCTTTGGTACAAGCGAGAAAGGTCACCCACTGAAACTTCAGGTTCAGTTCTATAGAACTGAGTGTGGAAAACTCTCTCCATTTCCTCCCACGTCCTAACGGAGTTAGGTGGGAGATTAATGTACCAAGTAAATGCATTCCCAGTGATGGAGTGCGGGAACAATCGCAACATGTGGAAACCAGAACTTGCTTCTCTGCACTGAATAGTGAAGCGAGCAATATGCTCCAAAGTGGAGTGTTCACCAGAGAGGCCAGAAAAGCTGGGATTAAATTCAGGAATTTTATATCCCCTTTGGAAAGGATATAGCCGATCATACTCCTCCGGATATGGAGCTTGGAAGGTTGGACGGCTCACTCTCCTGAATCCAAGGCCAACAATGTCTTGTATCATTTCGGCAATCTGGTTTTTATTGATTTGATTAGGCATAGCCTCTTGATATGGTGCGATGGGCACTTGTGGTAGAGGTGCAGCATGGTGATGTGCGGCCTGGCGGTGTGCACCATTGCAATTCCTTGCACCATTTCTATTCTGCACAACATGATTGTTCGCACCATGGTTGTTTGCACCATTATGGTATGCACCATTGTGGTTTGCACCATTGTTGTTTGCGCCATTCACCCTAGCATGGGGTGGCACATAAGCAACATTTCTTGCCTCAACTTGATTCATTTCACCATGATTGTCAGCAATCACTTCATCCGGAGGCAAAATAGGGTTGATTTGGCGAGCAAGAGCATTCTCCGCACCAAGATCATTTTGAACAGCACCATTCCTCATGGGTGGAAGATTTTGGTTATCCACACCGTTGTTGATGGCATTATTCACACCATTCATTGGAATTTCATTATTCACACCATGATAGAGAGGTGGTGCGGGCAACTCTTCTTGTTGTCGCACCAGCACCAAGTGTTGGTTTTGCCCCCCGAGTGCGGCGTTCAAATTAGCAATATTTTAGGTATATTGTCGAGATTCAACCTTTGCTTGGGCCAATTCTTGTGCTACCATGTCGGCATTATTGTCCATTTTCTCGATGGCCTGCGTCAAAGCACGAATAGCAAGCCATAACTCAAGACTAGTGTTGTACGGAGTTGGCTGCACCATGAGTGGGTCGACCGCACCATTCTTTCCACCCGAGCCTTGGCCCTCAAGAAGGTCCAAGGCATGGTTAGATAGGTCTTGTGGCCTCTTCCCATTTGTTTCCTTGTCCGACATAGCAAGTGCAGCAAACAAAGCAAAGAAAACGAAAAAAGAAAGAGAAGAAGAAAAAGAGGAAAATAACGCAAAAAAGAAAAAGAACAAGAAAATAAAAACCTTTTCAACAGCACCAAGATGAGATCTAAACCCCTGTAGTCCCACCGGGCATGCCAAAAAGAGATGTTCGCGCCAAAAAATCTCTTTGGAGATCTTGGTGAAAGGGTATCGGGCGTGCCAACCAATTTTAACCAGAAATTGATAAAAGGGAGCAAGAGAAATAAAAGTTCATTTTTGTAGGAAAAATGAAATACGTAATGCGATGAAAAGTAAATGTTTGCTTGAAGTGCAGAAACATTAAATAAACCAAACGATTTGTGAATCCTGAATCAAAGTCACACCTAAGTGTTTAAATCATTGATTCCAGATCTAGATGACAAAGGAGATGCTAAGGAAAAGGTTATTTTCTTGATTTGTTGACAAAGAGATGATATTTGATTGAAACAACATGTAAATACAAGACAAGAACTTGTAAAAACAAGGTTGAAAAATAATAATAAAAAGATTATCAAGTGAGAACTTGATTCACAAAGATGATTTGAAAGCGCAGGGGCTTGAGAGGATTGAAAGCACGGAGCTTGGTTGAAGATTTTTCTCTGAGGAGAGATGTTTTTGACCTGGAGTCAGTGTTTTGTCATTGATGATGATGATTTGCTCTCCTTCAAAACGTTGGAGGCTGCCTCCTTATATAGCGGGGCGGCTTGCTAGGGTTAGGAGGATCCGACGGCTGAGATTAATCCCATTCTGATTCATCTTGATCCTCTGATTTCAAATTATGAATCAAATCCCTTAAATCAAGGGAATTCTAACCAACTCAATCAGCCAGATAATCAGCATGTTTTGACCCTTTAAATGTGATAATTATCACATTTAATTACATAATTTTCGAATTCTAGAAGGTTCCAAAGCTTGGTGCAGCAAAAAGGGGTGAAAAGTCAAGTGCAGCGAAGCAGTATGGTGCAGAGATCACTTTCAAACGCCACGAACTTCGATTCTTCATTATTGACCAATAAATTACACTCAATATGATGCCACTAAGCTATCATTTAAGTGTCATCAAAAATCGGATTAAGGAAATGGCTTAAACCGAGCTCAATCAGCCATAATGTCCTTAATTGCAAATTTAGTAAAAGTTATGAAAAGTGGAAAATATGGCTTGATTCTTCCATATAGCTTATATAACTCATGTAGTTCATGTTTCAAAGCTAATGGTGAAATCGCCATGCTCAATTGGTCCCGGGATTGGATTATGTCCTTAATTGCAAAAAATGCAAGTTTTCCTCCGAGCTCGGAATGAGCTGAAATTTGGACAGAGTGTTTTTCATGATATTTTGAACAACTTTAATAAAGGATGTCACCCCAAATTCCTTCATCTTCCTTTTCAAATTCTAAACCCTAATCCCTTTGTCCTTAATTGCAAACTTGTAAAAGTTTTAATCCGGGAAGGGCCTGATTTCAATTTCAGGGGCATGGGCCGTCCAGACCCAATTTGTACAGTAGATGGGGCGGCCCAAATGTGTTTTCAACATAATATACTTAATTTCTTTAATTTAATTAATTAAATTAAAAGAAATTAAGGATTTAAAGTCAAAGGTCAATCCTTTTCCTAGTTGACTTTGGCCTATGGTGGACTAAATCCAACCATCCATAGGACTTTTGGGAATAAATCTCAGCCGTTGATTATATACCACCATGTACATTTACAATTTTGCCCTAATTGTCAATTGTGGCATAAACAACTTCCAAAACCAACTTCTACAGAACTTCTTCATTATCATCTTTTTCTTTCCATAGTTCAGAAACTTTCTTCATCTGAACTCCCAAAAAATAATTTTATTATTCATGTAAGTTTAGGAGAAAAGTAACAAGAAATAAAAAAGTAATCAAGTAAATCGTGAAATACTTTGCACAAGGGTTGGGATGGTTTCTCAAACCATCTGTAACATGCTTACACCTCTTCAGGTCCTTCTTTTTTCATCTAATTTTTAATTTTTATTGGGTTAAATTGGGTTTTCAGTTTTTCTTTGTTGCAATTGGGATTTTTTTTTTGTGGTTGGAAAGTTGAAATATAAGGGGGATTTTGGGTGATGAGGCTTAATGTAGTTCTCCTTTCATTGGGTCTTTCGGTATTACTAGTCTTAAAATATATGCAACATATATTATTCATCTTTACAAATATATGCTTATATGGTGCATGTACGTCGGTTTCGGTATTATTGATCTCAATTCTTTTGCTGTATATTCTTAATCTCAAAATATACAAATATGTATATATTTTTCAACGAGTTTAATGAAACATGCGGCATTTGTAGAATGCCCTTTGATGGTTGCTGTTCTGACTGTCCCTGGGGATGATTGTCCATTGATTTGGGGTGCATGTAACCATGAGGGGCGGATCCTTGTGTATCAATGAAGGGGCCATCGCCCCCCCCCCCCCCAAAAATGAAAAATTCCCATAATAGCATATATATTTCTATATGTTTCATCTGACATTTTTCAATTTGACCCTCCCAAAATTAAATATTGCATAGGTCAATTTATATCGGTCCCCTCAAACTTATGAATCAAGATCCGCCCCTGATGCTTTCCATCTTCATTGCATCTTGAAATGGGTGAACACACAGACTTCTCAAGCACATTGTCCCATGTGCCGTAGAGAGTGGTAGTTCAAAGGATAAATGGTCGATCAAATGTTAACCATCTTTCTGTAGCCTGATCATGTGTTAAGATACATCCATTTTAACCATTTCTATTATTTTGATTTACATATACTCAAGAACCACCAAATCTGAATTTTGCTTATGCTTTTGCACCTTCCTGTAATTAGTCCTAACCCTTTTAGAGTAATGGCTGTCAATTGTCACTGAGATCTCATAATGTTTGTTTTCGCCACTGTTGTAGAATGCTCTTTGTTCATGTGATGATCTGCTTGGCCTTGAGGTTTTCAAAAAAAAATTAGTTTAACTTTCTATCATTCTATGAACTACCTCCCCTTCCATAGCTTTTCTTATGTACAATTGGTATTAATCGATCTAACGTATTAATTGTTGTTCAATGAAAATGAATTATATATATAATTAGGATGTTAACCACTACCTAAGATCAGATTTGATATTAAGAAACTGCAGGGAAAAAAAACATATTTTACATTGCTGGAGTTGGCATTTTACTAACGGAGAGAAAAGTAACGAGTTAGGTGCAAGTTTTTATTGTCTTGGAAACAGAGTATTAAAACTTTATCTGGGTATTCATCGGATGACAATTTACTGCTTTATTAATGATTTTTAAACTATTTTATTTATATGCTACATGGTTTATTGTATATAAAAGTATAGAAAGAAATTTTGTATACATTTCACACTATTTGAATTTGAAATACTTTTTTTTTCCTTTGTTAATCTATACTAATTTCATAATTGATTTCTCAAGCTTGACGTCTTTTCATCTTTTGTTGGTTATTTTTTGTTTGATTTATGATTAATTAAAGCTTGGAACCTTTTTGTTAATCTATACTAATTTCACTATTGATTTCACAACTTTGACGTCTTTTGTTGGCCATTCTTTGTTTGATTTATGATTAATTAAAACTTGGCGCCTTTGAACCGTGTTTTAAGGGTCTGCTACCTACTCAGAGAAGCCAACCAAGAAGATGATAGATATAAAGGACGGTGCTGATGTGTAATACCTTTGTTAATTTTTATGTAGTTTAAGGATATGATCAACCTATAAGAATATAGTTTTTTATAAGAATGTTGTTA
Source organism: Corchorus capsularis (assembly GCA_001974805.1). Classification (NCBI taxonomy): domain Eukaryota; kingdom Viridiplantae; phylum Streptophyta; class Magnoliopsida; order Malvales; family Malvaceae; genus Corchorus; species Corchorus capsularis. The sequence goes on from AWWV01008750.1 coordinate 11,642, forward strand.
CAAGCATTGTATGGCAGACAACGTTTCTAATATTTTGTCTTTCCTTTTGACGAAGGTTCGTATTGGGATTGCTAATCGATGATCTTCATAAGTTGATTGTTGATGGCCATTTTAAGTCGGAGGATATGAAGCTTAGGTATCTAGCTCATGTTCAGATATGTGAGGCTAGAAATGCAGACCAGTGTAAGCATTTAAAATTTGCAATAGGGCTTATATATTTTCCATATTATGATGCAATCTGGACTTGCTTTAAAATTCATAGAATTTGTTGGAGCTGTGTAAGACTGAGAATGGTCAATGTGAACCACGTGAAGTTGTTTATCCTTTGTCGGAGAACACAAGATCTAATGATCAATATCTTTGTGGTTTGAGCATTGATGACTTGGATTAGAACAAACATTCAACTATAGATTGTGTTTTAATGTTTGTCTGCATAGTCATCTGAACTTACAATTCCATTTTAGAAATTATGATTATCTCAAACAATTTAGCAGTATATACTGTTTTGGCTATATTTCTTAATAAATTTTATAAATAATATTTTATTAAATGTAAAATCTAACATTCTCTTTTACATTTTTTCACTTTATTTATAATAATCAAGTTCTTAACTGATTAGTAATTTTTTGGATTTGCATACGCATACGCGTGTGCCCGATTACTAGTATATATATGTCTATACCTCAATTTACAATTGAGCGTAAATTGATCTTCATATAAATAATATCAAGATGTGTGGTTAAGATTTAATCAAAAATCTTGATGAAACTTGGTTTCTGCACCACCCTAGTTCTAATTGAATTAGGAAAATCTTGTAATTAATAAATTAGAGCCAAAATTTCTTAATTAAATAATAATTATTTTTGAAATAATTATTATTATCATCCATTTATGCCGCCCCATATGAAGGATGTGGTATAATAGGTCAAGAAGAGGCAATTCCATTTAATGTTGTTGTCATCTAGGAAGACTAGTAGAAAAAAGGAAGTTGTATGCCATCATACCATAGGATGGAAAACATCTTATGGACTTACATATCAAAACCTTGCTCTCAGGAAGCTGCCTCCTTACTCCCTAGAACTAAGGATTCAGCTAGTCAATGTTTGTCAGCAAGTAGTTTACCATGCTTATGTAAGGAGGCGTGAAGTTTTAATTCTCACATCCCTCATACGTGATCACTCTAACATAGTGATGAGGCCGCCTAGCTTGTTACTCCCTCCCGGGAGGCAAATTTGCATTTTGTTCAATTAAGGACAAAATGACGAAATTAGAGAAATTAGCCTAGCTAGGGGGTTCAGCTCCAAAAGAGAAGCATACCATGATGATCCTCGTTCCATGTCGTACCTACTGGTGAAATTTCACCTCATTCTGACACAGTCAAAAACTTTGTCTCGGTTTTCAATTAAGGACAAGTTGTCAGTTTAGGGTGATATAGGCATGATTTTCGAACCCAACAAGTTCCATTACCTTAGTTACATGAAATTATGGCTAGATATCAAATTTGAGCCATTTCGGATATTGGTGGTAACTTTTACACTCTTTTCAGTTAAGGACATATGGCTTTCTCACCCCGGTTTTAGCCATTTTCTTAATTGAAGGTTATTTTTACAATTTGATGAGCTAAATATGAATAAGTATAGTCAATTTCATGTCTTTGATGTTGAGAGTCCAAGTCTTGATGTTTGAAGGCCACTTCTTAGTCAAATTAGTTGATTTTAGCTCAAAGGAAGCAGCGGAGGCATGCTGAATTGTGATGGGAAGAGTAGGAGGTCGTCCATCATCCATCAAGAAAGAAGACCAACGTGTTTCAAGAGGGAGGATGACGCCTTGGAGTAGTTCAAGCCCACTCTCCAGCTTTTGAAAGCTATCAGAAGAAGAAGGAAGCTTCACCTCTCCTTCCTAGAAGCTGTCACCTTATTGAGGAAGTTGAAATCGCCTTCCTGAACAAGTCAAGCCCATCAAATTCAAGGCCCATGCCGCCCCCTATATAAAGGGATCAATCCCAGAGCTTCCGACAAATATCGCTCATCTCAAACCAGCTCCTGCAACTACAAACTTGCTTCGCACAAAAAACCAAGCTCCGTGCTTATTTTCTCTCAAAAGCTCCGCGCTTTTTCTCTTATTCATCACGAGTTCTTACTCGTTCTTCAATATTTACTTGTTTCAATCTTGTCTCTAGACAAAAGAACACTCTTTACTGTTATTCCCTTGTTTCAATCTTGTCTCCGGACGTAAAAACATTGTGCACGTGTTTATCTTTCAGTAATAACAATCAACTTGTTATTTTCTCTCAATCTCAATCAAGAACAGCTCTTGCAGCGTAAATTTAGGAAGATTCATCTTGTGGATCTAATGATTTAAATGCTCCGGTGTGACTTTGATCCAGTCCCCACAAATCGCTCTGATCTTTAATCTGCTGCCTCGCGCACCAGTTTCATGTTTCTACAACCTCTTTGTCAATTTCAGCAAATTGACTGGCACACCCCCATACTGTCATAAAATTTTTAACGCAAAAACTCTGCAAGAGATTTTTGGCACAACAATATATATTAATTACATATATATAATCTTTTTCTTGTTTTTAAATTGGATCTAAAATAAGAATAAAATAATTATTTCATAATTAAAATAATTTTAATCATTTCCTTTCCTTCCACAAACCCCCAATTTAGAAGGATTGTAAAATTGAAGATACGAGGGAAATGGAGGGATACTCATTTCTTTTACTTTCATTTCATTTGATTAAAAAAATTTATCCAAACAAGGGAAGGGTTCCCACTTCCTTCCCTTCCCCTCCTCTACCTCCAATTCAAACATAGTCTAACGAAATGACACTTTCCTTCAAATGTTGGGAGGAAATGAACCTAGAGAAATAAATCTTCTCATTTCTCTCCTATTTCCGCCCTATTTCTTTCCTTTGTTGTATTTCCTTCCTACCAAACAAGAGAAAATTGTATTTTCCTCCCAATTTCTTTCCTCCCTACTTCCCTCCTACCAAACACAATGTTAGTGTAAGACTTGAATCAAAGACTTTTTTTGCTACATTTGAATCAAAGACTTTATTTGAAAGACATTGGACTTCTTTCTCTTAATGCAACAAGGGTAGGTTTTAATTAGTTATATATGATGATGGTGATGATAATAATAACAAGTTGATCGGCTCACGCTGGCGCGTCGAGCATTCTTGATTTGTAGCTAGCAAATCATTTTAGTTTTAGAGTTTTTTTTTTCTCTCGGTTCTTATCGTATATGTGAGAAGGTGGTTATCGGTTCGCGCTGGCGCGTCGAGCATTCTTGATATGTGGCTAGCAAATCATTTTAGTTATATAGTATTTTTTTTTCTCTTAGCTCTTATCATATATGTGAGTATGTGGTTAGCAAATTCGATATTTGGAGCAGATCTTATAATTGAAGAACTAATCTGACAAAGTAAAATAGTAGTGCCTTAAAACATGATGTTGTAGAAAATAAAAGTTTTTTTAGTTGTTGTCATACAATTTCCCCTTTTTTAGAGTTGTTATCGCTTAATTTATCGAATAAAGATAGAAGGATATATTGCAATAAAAGCATGGAGAAAAAACCATCATTTCATAAATTTATAAGACTATAATCATTGTTTTTTAAAAAAAAAAATAAGACTATAATCATTCTATTTGAACATGAAATGTATAATAATGCAATTTTAAAAAAAAAAAATCAATAGTGCGGATAAATTTACTTTTAAAAACAAAATTAATTGCGTTCACATTCACCTTTAGCAAAAGACCAAAAAGTAGAGTTATCTATCTCAACATTAATCAAAGTTTAGAGCCTTAAAGTAATTTGGTAGGTGGAAAAAAACTAAAATGTTTAATAATCGAGTCCCTCATTAACCCAAACATGGGATCAAATAGTAAATTCATAAGGCTGGAGGAAAAAGGAATGGTGAGAAACTAATTGAGGGCCTTCTTACTAAATAAATAATACATGGTTTTATGGTCAATAAATGCTTTCACATTCAACTGGTTAAAACCCTTACAATTACAAAAAAGGGTTGGCAGAAAAGGGAATGGTGAGAAACTAATTGATGGCCTTCTTAGTAATTAACCAAGTGAGAAAAGACATAAAAGGACAAAAAAAGTTCAAATCGAATCTCCTCATCGATCCTCAAAAGGAGTTTTTAGTAATATCCCTAGGTGTTTCAAATAACATATACAAGTTATATTAGCTCGCGCTGGTGTCGCAACGTCCGGGTCCGGGGTACGAACCCTACCGTTTAACGACTTAAAGAACTTAAAACTAAAGGGAGTCGCCACTAATCTTTTTTAACCTAGGTGTGATTAGCCACCTATCAGATTATTAAGCCTAATGTTAACCTAAGCTTGGCGAAGGTAACACTAAACCTAATAAACGGTCTTCTAACCAGAGTCCTAAAGGTTCGGGAGTCGGGTACGCGTGGGGAAGGATTAGCACCCCCACGACGCCCGTCAAAAGACGACACTGACTAATCTAGACTTAACTGTGGGTTTCCATATTTGGTTGTTTTCTATCTTTAAGTATATTCATGCCATTTGACTCTTTTATACTAACGAACATACTCTTCTCTTCTTTTTATTAACTACCATTTTTTACTAATTATCCTCTTCTTACTGATTACCATTTTTACTTTCGCTACCTTTATCATTTTTACTCTTTTCTTACTCTTTTTACTAATTACTCTTTTCTTACTCTCTTTTATTTATTACCACTTTTTACTCTTCTTTTTTCTTATACTGGCTACCATTTTACTCTTGGAATTACTGATCACCTTTTACTCTTTACTGATTACTATTTTACTCTTACTAATTACCACTTTGCTCCTACTGATTACTGTTTTACTCTTACTGATTACCTTTTACCGATTACTATTTTTCTCTTTACTGATTACCTTATACCGATTACTATTTTACTCTTACTGATTACCTTTTGCTGATTACTATTTTACTCTTTACTGATTACCTTCTTACTTTTTACTGATTACTATTTAACTCTTTACTGATTACCATTTTGCTCTCATTGATTACCATTTTGCTCTTACTGATTACTATTTTACCTTTTACTGATTATCATTACTTTTTTATTGATTACCTTTTACTATTACATTCTTTACTGATTATCTTTTTACTTTTTACTGATTACCCTTTACTCTTTACCATTCTTCCTTTACTGATTACTCTTTACTTTTTATCATTTTACTCTTTACTAATTACTCCTTACTGATTATTCTTTACTCTTTACCATTTTTCCTTTACTAATTACTATTTTACTCTCTTGAATTTAATTACCATTTTTCTCTTTACTGATCACTAATTTTACTTTCTCCTTTGAGTATCAATTTTCTGATTAATCCCTTGACTCTTAATTACTGACTTACTGATTACTATTTTTACCTTGACTCTTAATGATCGATTTACTGATTACTATTTTTTTTTACTCTTAATTATCAATTTTTCTGATTATTATTACTTTGATTCCTAATTGCTTAATTCACTGATTACTATTACTTAGACTCTTAATTATCAATTTTACTGATTACTATTGTTTTGATTCTTAATTTTATTGGGGTAGTGGACTTTTAGTGCATGGATGCATATGATGCATGTTTTTCCCGGTTAAGTGCATTTTTACCAAATAATTATACGAGGAACACCATTTGGGGACCCGCCACTCATACTGGCTAAAACCCCCATCGAGATGCTCCAAGCCTAGGAAACCTAAATTGAGACTAACAAAAATTGTCAAAATCCCAATTGATCGTTCCATCATCGGGTCCAATTCATTATTTTCAAATGACAACGACAATATAAATGGAAACTTAAACATGAATGCACATGTATACTTTAACATTTTTTATTGAATTTTTATTAATCTATTGACAATTAAACTAAACTAAAATATGAAATTAAACTAGGTCTAAAATCTCATTTTTTTACCAATTTATTAAGCTAAATTACTAAAACTTAATTAAAATTAGAGTAAACCTTAAATTAAACTAATGTAAACTAGGCTAAGCCCAAATATAAAGTTAATGACTTAAATCCAAAGTGAGGCCCAAGTGCAACAAAAGGAAAAAGAAAACCCAAGGAACTATACCCCAAAGTCGGATTGGGCTCGCGGACCGGGTCAACTTCGGACCGGGTAGGATTTGGGGTCGGATCTTGACCTTGGGTTGGTATAAAAACCAACTATTTCTTCTTCTTTTTCTTATCAAACTTCCCTTGAACCTTAGCCGCTCTTGCCTTCACCGCGTCAGAGAATTTTTCCACCGCCAATCACCACCAGATCTCGTCCAAAGCTTCCTCTCCTCTTCCTCTTGTCGAATCTAAGCTTATTTCCGCAAGACAAAGCCTGGATTACCCCGAGATAAGCCTAACCCGACGCAACTTCTATCCTCCGATCCCACAAAACTAGCCGTCCGATGAAGCTGAGTTTAAGGTATGTTGCTCACCTCCCTATGCTCTATCTAATCACCGTTCAGTTTCTGAATCTAAGCCTCCAAACTACAAAAAGCCCTTTCCGACCATTAAAACCTGGCTCCGACTTATCCAAACCCTCTATCTTTAAAAACCTAGCTCTCAACGAAACTTATTCTCTAAATCACTCCCAGAGATCTCTTGTTTCTAGTTTTAAAACCCTCTGCTTCCTTTGGTTCGAACCCTACTGCCTCTTTTTTCTGCCTTTTTCTTTGAACCTTGAAAAGCTCTTCCTTTTTTGGTTCTATTTTCTGTATTTTTGTATTTTTTGTATTGCTATAAAAATGAAGAGCTAATAATCCCTAGAGATTTTTTTGGTTCACCGCCTACTCCTAAAAACCTTCTCTCCATCTAAAAAAAAAACCCTAGCACTCCCAAAACTTCTCCTCTCACACTCTGTGCTTTCCTCTTCTTTTTATTGTACTACCCGAGAGAAGGAGGAAGCTTCCTCATTTTTGGTCTCCCATTTCTAACCTTTTTGTCCTTTCTAAATTATGAGTTGATCGTGTATGTAAATCAGTGTGTGGGTCTAAATATACCCTTCATTTGTCTCCTAGTGCAGGTGAAAAATGGTGTTGCACGTGTGGAGAGGTGAGCTGGCTTGGTTAACGAAATTTCTTCTCCTTTCCTACTTCGTCCATATTTGATCTCTATGTCTTCTCACTTGTCTGTCAAACAGGTTGCTGAGTTGGCCAAATGGTTCGAGTTTCCTACTGGATTAGCTACTGGCAGCGACTTTGGTGAGCTTTCTTTCCTTTTTTCTTCTTTACCAATGCTGCTTTGAATTTCTTGTTGTTGCTGTTTATTGGAAATTTTGTTTGTACCCTGATAACCTGTAACTTGCTGAATTCATTCAATTGCGCGTGACTCTGATTGTTCATGATGCTGTGATTTGGTCATTAATGCTTCTTGATGCCCCTTGTTTTGAAAGGTGAACTTGAATGTGCTCTGATTTGCATCAATTTGATCATTCCAAACTGTCCTGAATCCTTGAGTAAATTTGGTACATAATGCCTGCAACTGTTCTGTTTTATGATGAAATGTTCTCTTGATATGGTGATTTAACTGTTTAATGCAAGACACTAAATGACCAATGCAATGCTATGAAAATATTGTGGAATGAAAGCTAACAATGTCAAAAGGCTAAAAAATTTAATGCACGTGACTCTGTTTTTTGTCATTTGGTGCATATTATGATATAAAATGCCATGTATTTGTTGCCCAAAACTAGCTGCAGAATGTGACTATCTATGCTGCAAAAATATGCTCCTTATTTGACTGTGGGAAAACATGGTGAATTGGTATGTGAATGTGTGTGATGAGTGCTCTAAAAATGCTTAACAGATGATTAAAATGCAGTGTTCATGTGATGATTTCTATATTCTCAGTAAGAACATACTTGTGCTACTTGTAAAACTAAATGAGAAATGCTTGCTCATGTTCGGATAATGTTGCTGTATTGATGATCCTTAGTGTGCAATCACCACTGTTTTGTTTGACCTTTTTCTGAATTTGCCTTGCAGACTTTGATCCTGCGGTTAGCTTCCTTTGGTTCCATTGCACTCACCCCCTAATTAGTACTCTTTGAATGCACTAAATTCCCATGTTTTTATGTTGTAATGTGGAATTTCACTACTCCTTTTGGTTTCCTTGTGACTTGATCTTGTTTAAAATTTTATTGGTTTACTGTGGAAATGAGACCCTGAACTGTTGTGTTTTAGCCTTTATTGATCCCCTGCTGAACCTGATAGTCTGCCTCATTTCTTAACCCATGCCAGTAACCTTGGACTGCTGTTTTAGTAACTGTACATTTCCCTCTTGTTCATCGCACCCTCCAGCCTTGACATGCTCATGCACTTGCTGTTTAGGATTTTCTTTAGCCCTTTGGAAATGTCCACTGAACTTGCACCATTGATTGCTCATGTGACTTGCCTATGTGTTTGCTATTCCCCTGCCATTGCCCTTTCGCCTTTTGGCCTTTGAATTTGTTGCAGAATCCTTTGATGGTAAGCATGAATGAAACCTCATTTTACTTTTAGTACTTCTGAATACACGTTGGCCTCGCTTTCCTCTATCCCCACTTGTTTCACATATTAGTGCCAATCATAACTTCCTGCAAAAAAATGTTAGTACCAAAGAAAAGAGAATATGGATATATCCTGTTGGAATTTACCTTCTACTAATGCATTGTGCCTATGTGACCTAAGAAAATGTGAAAATGCTGAAGAAAATGATTATGCATGCTAAAATAGAAAACTTGACATGTACTCTAGAAAAATTGAAACTAGAACCCGCTGCACTTGCTAAACTTCCCTTTTTTCTTGTTATCAATAGTTTTAGCAAGCAAAAGTAAAGGAAGAAATATGCATGTGGAAAGGTCATCCAAAGCTCCTGACTTTGTAACCAACAGAAGACTTATGTAATCGTAAACTAAAGCTACTGATTTTATCATTTTGTAAATGCAAACACACTACTTTATTCATTTTTCCTTTGTATTTTATGCTCATGCAAATGTACCTAAATAAATAAAGGCTAATTATATGAAATGGTCCAATATGCCATGGATGAATGATTTCCTTTTTAGAATAATATATTTAAGACTGAATCCAATTAACAAATGCCGATGCATGAACGCATATGACTAATGGACCAATAAGAATGTTCATGGAGAAAATGAAATGGCCATCAATATAACTAATATGATTAATGGGAAAATGAAAATAGATGGGACATACTTAAAAATGAATATGAGAATGACTATTGAAAACTAGACCAATTACTAAAAATGCTTAAGCTATATGATTAAAATGTAGCAATACTTGTAGCAAAAAAAAATGTGGCAATAATAAATTATTAAATGCAGTTAAGCCATGAAATATGCAAAGATGCCAAAGGTGCACATTAATATTTTTGGGTTTTTTTTCAAATGCAATCTAGATGACTAAAATGAATTAGCTATTCTAAATTAAAAGTGTACTAAAATTACAAAAATGCCCCTGAATGTGCAAATGACCAAAATGCCCCTATGTGACCCTAATAACTAATTAAGAAACAAATTGATTTAATTTGAAGGATATAGGATAAAAATGGGTGTCTACAGCTGGCGCTACGGGCGTTCTTTATTTTAGAGTGGTGCTTGATTAACTGATTGAATAAGGATATTAATATAATCAATTATATAAGGGCCAAGAACATTTTATGTTTTAGAGTGGTGCTTGATTGATTAATTGATTGAATTATATAAGGTTGCAGTAAAAATACAATTTAAATGGATTAGTTTTAATTATGTCTCTGGCATAAATCTTTGTAAGCTAACTTTTTAGACATGCAAAATTAAGAAGGTCAAGAACATGTTTTTATTTGTAAGTAATAGGAAGTGCAAAGAGATAATAAAATATGTTGTTAATTGGATAATAATACTCACATTGAACAAAGAGTGGTTTTAATTCAGAAGGAGAAAAATATTGAACGGTCCATGTTGAAGCGATGGAGACGGAGAAAAAAGAGGAAAGAGATGTGAAGGTGAAAACAGAGGGGAGTGATGGAAATGTTTGATTTTTGGCAAACCTGAAGATTGATCAGCACCGAGGAGTTGAAAGGAAACAACAACTGAGTTGGTGAGAGGAAAAAAGAAAACAGCGAGAGAAACATTAATTAAAAATAATTAAGGGTTTAGGGTTTAGAAGCAATTAATTAAAAGTCTTAAACATTAATTAAAAACAATTAAGGAAAAGAAATGTGTAATTACAAAAAAGGGTAGAAGGAAAAGGAATGGGAGAAACTCATAGAGGGGCTTTTTAGTCATCCGAAAAGTGAGAAAAAACCAAAAATAGCCAAAAGGTGGCACCACATTAATCCTAAATTTGGCCTTTTAGTAATTTCCATGGTAGTTAAAAATAATATATAGTATATATAGTATATAGTGTATATATAATAAATTAGTAATAAAAGTAAACTATCTAAAAATACCTATTTAATTTTACGCTCAGGTAGGGGGTGTGTGGGCTTTTAGTAATAACTAGTTTTAACTTTCACGTGCGTTGCACGTGGCCCAAAATTGAATATTTTTATGAAATTTTGATAACTATCCTATTAAATTTTGATAACCACGCTATGAGATTTTGATAATTACGTACCTATGAAATTGTGATAAACTCCATATGAAACTTTGATAACCTAATTATGAAATTTTAATAAACCTTCATATGAAATTTTGTAACCTTCTTATGATTTTTTATAACCTCCCTATGAGATTTTGTTAATCTCCCTATATTTTTTTTGATATTATAGTATGAAATTTTAACAATTTCTCTATAAAATCATATATCATTATCAAGTTGAACTCCTCTATTTAGTACTATATAAATCATTCATATTAAGCTTTTTCATTCACAGATCGAGCTCGTCCGTTCAGTCGTACAAACATATATAATTCATATTGAACTCCTCCCTTTGATAATATATACATATACATATTCGAATTGAGCTCCTCCACTCAGTATTATATAGAGCACATTATCACATTTACTTCCTCCATTCAGTATCCCTCCACATAGCATATTATCAATTTGAACTCCATTCATTTAACATTACTCCAAATAGTACATTATCAGTTTGAGTGCTCTCATGTTCACCAACCTTCTATGGAAGATATTGTTTATTTGAACTCTTCCGTTCGATATTCCGGTGGATGATTTTGCCCTTGAAATTTCTAGACAAACTTAAGCTTCTCCTAAACAGACTTGGAGAATGTTTTGGACGAAAATTCAGATGTTAAAGATGATGTGTAACATTCTTGTTGGCCACGTTGGATCCTAATTAATGAGGATAATCTAAATTTCCATTATTTTAATAATGAATAATTAAAATATATTATTTAATAATGGCAATTTAGAAATTTTTTGATGCCAAAAAAATAAGGGTTGTTTCTTCTATGCAAGAGTTGGGAATTGATATCTAAATATGAAATTGCAATTGTTCTAAAATAGAGGATTTTATTAAGAACACTAGGCAAATACAAAGGATTTTAGATTCAATGATCTCGGATTGAATGATTACAAGTGTTTGAAAAAAATTCTAAGTTAAGGGAACTACTTCTAAGTTACAAGATTACTCTAATGCTAAGGGTTACTTCTAAGAATCTAGACAACTATGATAATTTATTGACTTCTTGTCTTTGATGAATTTGCCAACCCTTTGAATATGAGAAAAACTCTTATTAATAGTGTCCAAATTAGTGGTTAATTAACCACTGATCCGAAAATTAATTTAACATGTGAATTGCATTTAATAGTTCCCATATAAGGTGGAAAATAGCCGGTTATTAAGTTACTTAATTAACCACTATTAACCTCTATAATTAACTACCAAAGCTAAATTATCCTCTAAGCCCAAAGCAATTAACTACAAGCCAAAATATATGTTTGGCTTAATCTTTCAAAGCCCAAATATATTAGGTCTGGCCCTATTATCAATTTTGCAACCCAACAATTGCCCCCAAATCAAATTTTGATTTATGACATAATTATTTGATTTATACCATTTAAATAAAAGACAACTGTATAATCAAATTTCAATTACAGTTTCTTCCTTGAAACCCTATTAATTAGGCTTCAACCGTGGTTACCTTTTTCAACTCCTTTCACCTGCCCACTACTTTACTTTTTCATCTTCTTTTCACTATCCTTGTTTCTTCACAAAAATAGCATGATCATGGCGCCACTCAAGCCTTTGAACAAAACATCTCCATTTAGGAAAGATGCTAAATATAGACTCCAAACAATGGCCAACACAAATGCTAAGATGGGAAATCATAATGCTCGCACTATTTGTGGTGATCAAGTCGATGATCCAACCGAACTTGAAGAATGGCTTCTAATTCTGAAAACCGAAAATTTGTTGCTACATACTCCAAATGTGCAAATATTGAACTACTTCATGGAGGAATCTGTAATTCCTTCATGGCCATTTTTTAATAAACGATTCTTTGATTCGTATACCAAATTGGTCAAGATATACACTCCCTTTTGGCAGAATTTAGGTATTTTTCCTTTGCTTGAACTCACTCTAAATATTCCAAGCATTGAACCCCATATTATGGCTACCTTACCGTTGTTTTGGTCTTTATATTACAATGTTTTCTTGTGGTTGGATGAGTTTGACTTCCAAATATCTATCCATGTTAACTGGAGTGAAACGTTCTCGATTAGGAGCCCATCATAGAACATTTTTGAACCACCTCCTAGTAATTTTCCTTTGAAGAATTATAACTCCTTTCGTACTCTTAAAAGGCAATGTATCACCTCCTATATTGTTCCTAATAATAAAGAACACATAGTATTTCTATTGTATTGGCTCTGCAAATTTGTTTTTTGTATCCCAATTAGTGCTGCTAGTCAATATCTTCATATTACTGAAACTTTGAATAAGAATGAATTTATGGATTTAGTGCCCTTGATTTTGGCTAAAGCCTACCATGGTATGACTTCCTTAGTAGCTGAAATTTCTTCAAGTGTACCAACTTCTCATATAGAAGGACCACTTTGGCTTTTCCAATTATGGTTCTATGTTTACTTTTACTCTTCATCTCCTCACTTTTTCTCAGTTGGAACTACCGGAAATAGTGTACTCTTAAGGCAACATATAGTAAAGAATCCCAAACATCCTGATTTAATCAACCTTATTGACCACTTCTTAAATCTTCAAGTTACCAATCATAAATTCTTTACCCCTTATGATCATCTTGAAGACAGATATGCTGATTTCTTTTGGGTTACCCAAAGAAATCCGATGCCTTTCACTTCAGTTTATGAGAATATGAACATTACTTGGGCATCTTTTATTAGCCCCAGAGATCTGATTGGAAGAATTGGATTTGGACCTTCTGCTGGCATGCTTTTTTCTATCACATACTCTCCTCAATTTTGTCAAAGGCAATTTGGCCTTCTACAACAAGTTCCAGTCCCTAATTTCTTCACTGCTAACTGCAATTTTGAGCCTGTTCATGAACTTATTGGGAACTTCCAACTCTTCTCATTGTAAATGCCAAATTTATCTATGATGTAAGAGATTCGTTCATGATCTTTAAGTCTCTCCCTGGAGTCAATGCAACTTTTAATCTCTGGTGGGTTGAACATGGTTTCACTTTCTGCTTCAAACAAATTAGAATTGATATTTTCAAGAATCTCTCCATCTCTTCAGTAAGTATCACGTTTGTTTTATAAAAAAACGAAAAAATTATCTTACTTATTGTAATTATGAATTTCTCACCATTTATTTTTTTATAGACTTCGACCAACCTTATTTTGATTATGTCAAATGATGATAATCCAAGACTGGCAACTCCAGATACTCCTCCAAACTTTACAATGGCTAGTGATTCAGTAAGTAATTACTTTACTTGTCTTCACATTCATGAACTTTTCATTAATAACCATATTTTTATGTAGGATTTTGATTTTGATTATGAAGAAGATCAACCTGAAAACAACTCAGAAAATAATTCACCTGATGGAGGTTCTCTATTAAATTCTTATTTTTAGGTAAAATTATTCCGACTTATGATTTTGTTTCAGATAAACCTGCTATCAATCCAATTTGCTCTTGACTGTCTAATGGATTCTCCTACATTCAAAACTCCAAAGTTGCTTGAAGAATGTGTGTCAGATTGGAAAGATATGTTTTTATTCCTGAGAAAAGATATAGAGAATTTTACAGCTCTCAAACTAGCCAAATCTTCATTTTGGACTAAATGCGCAATTTAGGATCTAACGTTTGCCGCAAACGACAATTCAGGTTCTAACGTTAACTCTTGTGTCAATTTAGCATCTAACGTTATCGGGACGGGTCAAAACAGGTCAAAATGAGACGGTCCCGTCTGTTGTAAAAACACGTGCCCGTTCTTTGCGTGACCCAAATCCACGTGGGATTTATTGTCCAGGTGGCATCTGAAAAAATTTAAAAAAAAAGTTATTTGAAGAAAAAAATCATTTATTTTTTGAAATAAATAATTAATATATATAATACTATAAATAAATAAAAAGAAAAAGAACCCTAATCTAAGTAAAATAGATGTCTTCTTCCCCAACTCTTATCCAGATCTCCATGCCTCCTTGCCGTTACTCAATTTCTTTTTCCCTCAAATGCAATCTTTCCCTTTTAATGATAATTCTTCAATTCCTTCCCGATAACACAATTTATTTCTTTCAAAATCAAATCTCTTTTTTTTTCCTTTTTTTTTTTTGTAAAATTAGCAAACCTCAAAAATACATACAATCCAGTTGCCGAACTTGGTGTGCCGGCCAGCATAAAGGTTGTGTTTGGCATGATCCATGACGACTTTGCTGTCGGGAATGCATTTTTGGAGTTACTCTTTTCATCATCCCCTTCCTTCTGAACGCCATCCCTTCCTTATTTCAATCACTTTCAATTCCTCCCTTCCTAAACAAATGTCTTCCTGATGCGCCAAGAGCTTATCATGGCTTAGAAGAGCACAATGGAGCCATTGGAGATCATGTCTTGGATAAACATGGAGATGTCTTGGAGATTCAAGAAGATGCCACGGATGATCCCGGATTGAACACAAGTTTGGCGGAGCAAGGAGTTGAGGATCGGCCACCATCGCATGGAGCATCCGGCCATGACCGGCCAACGCATGGGGCAACCGGCCAACGTCGCACGGGCCATCCGGCCACAACCGGCCACTTGACCCTTTAGCCATTCCGCAAGGTCCAATCACAAGGGCTCGGGCTAAAAGGTTCAAGGAAGCTTTATTGGGCTTTGTTAAATCTCATCTTGGAGGTTTAGAGTCAATTGAAGATCATTTGGAGAGCATTGAAGTCGACATCACCAAGAATATTCCCATCGATTCCAAGGTGTTCACCTTACTTGAAATCCATGAGCATTAGGCTTAGCATTGTGTAATTCGGCCTCATGGGCCTTTATTTTATCTTAGATTAGTTATTTATTTAGCCTAGAAGACATTGGGTTGGGCCTTGTTTGACTAAGTCCAATCCTTGTTTAATTATGTAATGTTATTTACTTTTCCTAGTAGGACAAGGAGTAGGCTATTTCCTTGTTCCTTCCTTTATGTATTGCCGCCCCTTATAGGGATTGAAGTAGGTTATGCGCCAACCCTTCCCCTATATAAGGGCTCTTTTATCTCTTGAAAACAGAAGTCAGGTTATCAATAACGTTGAGAGGTTTACACGCCCATATCGATTATTTGGCTTCTTTGTTCGAGTAGGGTTCTTCAATCCTGTAGAGTCCTAGCAAGCAATTAGGTTGTGATTGCTTAATTGTTTGTGAATCTTGTGATCTTGAGAGTTCAATTGCAGGTCTAATTGAGTGCTTAAGTCCGACGAAAGAGGAGGAATAGCCTTGTGAAGGTCATCGACATACACATCTAGTAGTTGAAGAAGTTCAAGTCGACTTTGGTGGATATTCAAAGGGTAGATTTGAATCTAATACAACTAGATTCGTATCAATTGGTAATCAGAGCTTAGGTTTATCATCTTCAATCGGTAAATCTATCTTTCTATTCATCATTCATCAAGTTTTCATCCATCGATTTCACCCTTATACTCATCGCACCACCCTTCTTGAAAATTCAAAAAAAATCAGCAACTTTGAAAATTCATAGCCGATTCATCTTATATCTTTTTGCTTTGAAATTTTAGATTTGAGTTCCTTATAACTAGTAGTTATATCGAAAAATATAAAAAAACAAAATAAAAATAAAAAAATTTCGACCAGAAACTTGTGATTTTTGTTCTGGATTCGTTTGAGCTCGGAAAGCTATGAAATTTGAGCTTTACACTTCTTTTGGTGTGATCTTTCTGGGAAAAATATTCAAAAAAATCAAAAAAATCTGTGTTGTTATCGATTTTTTACAGAAACTAGGTTTTTAGTTTGGGAAATTTGGGAATTAGGGTTTTCTTGTGCAATTGATCTATTTTAGTTGCAATAAACCCTTATTGATTGTGTAATCGAGATCCTTGGGTTGCTTTTGCTGTGAATTGTGTTTTAATTTGAAGAATTTCAGGTTACAAACCCTATTGGATTCAAGTGGTACAAAATTGGAGATAAGTGGTACTAGGGTTTACTAATCGATTTGGTTGTTTAAATTGTGCTTGAATTGAGTTTTTGTGCAGCAACTTTGGAGAAGGAATTCGACATCAAGAGCCTACATAAGTGGTTTGTTTTGGTTTAAGATCACTTTCCTTTGATTCACAATAATTTTTCTACTAATTGTTTGTTCCTCAAGTAGGTCACGAGAAGAAAGGAGTGCTCTAGGAGTTGCTCTTATTAGGCCTATTGAAAGCTAGTAAAAGGCATAATCTTGTGAGATCACCAAGAGAGTAGTGGACCGCCAATCCATAGGATTTGAGTACAAACACGAGAGCACAAGTCAAAGGTATAATCACACACACACTTGTGAGGATTTTTACTACTAATTTTTGTTCTTTTTGTAGGCACAATGGGAGATAGACAAAAAGAGCAAAATCAAGAATTAAATACTAATGCCATGTTACAACAAATACTTAAACAACTTGGCACCATGTGTATTAGTTTGGTTGATAGGAGAACTTTGAGCGCCTATGTGAAAGGGGATGTTCCAAGGGAGAAGTTGTTTCACACTAGGATGTATGCTAATGGGAAGCCTAGTAGTGTGATTATAGATGGAGAAAGTTGTAAAAACATAGTTAGTGATTATTTGGTGAAAGAGTTACAACTACCTACTTCTAATCATCCTAAACCCTATAGCTTGGGTTGTTTCAATGATAGAGAAGACATTAGTGTTGACAAACAAGTTTTAGTTTCTCTTTCTTTGGGCAGATACAAAGGAGATGTTTTGTGTGATGTCTTACCCATGCAAGCATGCCATGTACTACTTGGTCGACCTTGGCAATTTGACAACAAATTTCATCATGATGGTGAGACCAATAAGTATACACTCATGTGTGGTAAGAAGCCCTTTACTTTAATTCCTTTATCACTTCAAGATGCTTTAAAAGATAAAATTAAAGTGAGAGATGATTTTGCTAAATTGGATGTTGAATTTAGGGCTAAAGAAAAGAGTAAATCTGAACCTAAATTTGATGATTGTTTTGATGATAAAACAACCTTAGCTGTAAAGAGTGTTTTAGATGTTGTTTGCAATGATACTAAACCTAATTTAAGTGTTGTTTGTGATAAAACTAAATCTGTTTTGGATGCTAATTGTGATGAAAACAAATCGGTTTTGGTTGATCATAGCATTGCAAAGAATTCTTTTTTGGTTGATCATAGCATTGCAAATAATTCTGTTTTGGTTGATTATAACATTAAAAAAATTCTGTTTTGGTTGAAAAGAAAGAGATTTCTAAGGAAGTTGTTAAAGAGTGTATGTTAACTACTAAGAGTGAGATAAAGAATGCTTTGAATAATAATTCTGTTTGATCTTGCTTTTACTTAAAAATACACTTGTTGCTACTAACGACTTGGAAAGAGAACTTCCAAGCAAAATTGTGTTTCCTATAAGTAATATTGTAGGAATTGGAGTTGTTTTGATGCAAGGAGGGAATTTTGTTGCTTACTTTTGTGAGAAAATTCCTAGAGGATTGCCATCCATTAAAGAGATTGAATTCGCTCCATATGGTGTGTGTTATGTTCAATACGAATTCATTGAGTCTTTTCCTTATGTTGTGCTATACAAACAAGGTAAGGAGAATGTTGTAGCCGATGCTTTATCAAGGAGGTATGTCTTACTTTCCATGTTTGATTCTAAGTTTCTTGGTTTTGAGTATATTAAGTAATTATATGCTAGTGATGTTTACTTTGGTGAAATATTTAAAGCAAGTGAAAATTCTGGTTTTGGAAAGTATTATAAGCATGATGGATTTTTGTTTAAGGAATCTAGATTGTGTGTGCCTTCTTGTTCTTTGTGCATCTTGCTCTTGAGAGAATCGCATGAAGGGGGTTTAATGGGTCACTTTGGATTTGATAGAACATATGACATATTGCATGAACACTTCTTTTGGCCTAAGATGCGACATGATGTAGGGAAGTATATTGCTAGTTGTATTGTATGTTTACAAGCTAAATCTACTTCTAAACCTCATGGATTGTATACTCCTTTGCCTATTCCTCATGAACCATGGACTCATATTAGTATGGACTTTGTGTTAGGTTTACCTCGTTCTAGGAGAGTTAAAGATTCTATCTTTGTAGTTGTTGATAGGTTTTCTAAGATGGCTCACTTTATTGCATGCACTAAAACGGATGATGCCATTAATGTAGCTAATTTGTTCTTTAAGGAAATTGTTAGACTACATGGAATGCTTAGGACGATTGTAAGTGATAGAGATGCTAAGTTCTTAAGTCGCTTTTGGAGAACTTTATGGGCTAAGTTAGGAACTAAGTTATTATTTTCTACTACTTGTCATCCTCAAACCGA
This sequence comes from Corchorus capsularis, assembly GCA_001974805.1. Taxonomy (NCBI): domain Eukaryota; kingdom Viridiplantae; phylum Streptophyta; class Magnoliopsida; order Malvales; family Malvaceae; genus Corchorus; species Corchorus capsularis. The sequence continues at coordinate 30,569 of AWWV01008750.1, forward strand.
CGGTCAAACGGAAGTAGTTAATAGGACTTTGTCTACTTTACTTAGGGCATTAATTAAGAAGAACTTAAGAACTTGGGAGGATTGTCTACCTCATGTCGAATTTGCATATAATAGAAGCATACATAGCACCACTGGATATTCACCATTTGAAACTGTGTATGGCTGTAATCCTTTAACCCCATTGGATTTGTTGAGTTTACCTTTGAGTGTGCAAGTCGACATGGATGGACAAAGGAAGGCCGATTATGTTAACATGAAGGATGCTAAAAAAGGGCGCAAGGAAGTCATCTTTGAACCCGGCGATTGGGTTTGGTTGCATCTAAGGAAGGAGAGGTTCCCTGAAAAGAGAAAGTCTAAGCTCTTAACTCGTGGAGATGGTCTATTCCAAGTCTTGGAGAGGATCAACAACAACGCCTACAAGCTAGATCTTCCTAGTGAATATGGCAATGTAAGTGCTACTTTTAATGTTTCAGACTTATCCTTGTTTGATAGTGATGCAGATTTGAGGACAAATCCTTTTCAAGGGAGAGGGGATGATCGCCAAGGGCTTATCATGGCTTAGAAGAGCACAATGAAGCCATTGGAGATCATGTCTTGGATAAACATGGAGATGTCTTGGAGATTCAAGAAGATGCCACGGATGATCCCGGATTAAACACGAGTTTGGCGGAGCAAGGAGTTGAGGACCGGCCACCATCGCATGGAGCATCCGGCCATGACCGGCCAACGCATGGAGCAACGCATGGGGCAACCGGCCAACGTCGCACGGGCCATCCGGCCACAACCGGCCACTTGACCCTTTAGCCATTCCGCAAGGTCCAATCACAAGGGCTCGGGCTAAAAGGTTCAAGGAAGCTTTATTGGGCTTTGTTAAATCTCATCTTGGAGGTTTAGAGTCAATTGAAGATCATTTGGAGAGCATTGAAGTCGACATCACCAAGAATATTCCCATCGATTCCAAGGTGTTCACCTTACTTGAAATCCATGAGCATTAGGCTTAGCATTGTGTAATTCGGCCTCATGGGCCTTTATTGTATCTTAGATTAGTTATTTATTTAGCCTAGAAGACATTGGGTTGGGCCTTGTTTGACTAAGTCCAATCCTTGTTTAATTATGTAATGTTATTTACTTTTCCTAGTAGGACAAGGAGTAGGCTATTTCCTTGTTCCTTCCTTTATGTATTGCCGCCCCTTATAGGGATTGAAGTAGGTTATGCGCCAACCCTTCCCCTATATAAGGGCTCTTTTATCTCTTGAAAACAGAAGTCAGGTTATCAATAACGTTGAGAGGTTTACACGCCCATATCGATTATTTGGCTTCTTTGTTCTAGTTTGAGCAAACTTAGGGTTCTTCAATCTTGTAGAGTCCTAGCAAGCAATTAGGTTGTGATTGCTTAATTGTTTGTGAATCTTGTGATCTTGAGAGTTCAATTGCAGGTCTAATTGAGTGCTTAAGTCCGACGAAAGATGAGGAATAGCCTTGTGAAGGTCATCGACATACACATCTAGAAGTTGAAGAAGTTCAAGTCGACTTTGGTGGATATTCAAAGGGTAGATTTGAATCTAATACAACTAGATTCGTATCACTTCCTTATTGTTTTGGAAATGGTAGATATTATCACTGAAGCGATTATAGGGCAGGGCAGGTAGAGTTCATAAACCCCCAACTTCATTTGGGATTTGGGTGGGGATTTTAGGTTTGGATTACTCATGTCGATCGCCTGCTTTGTGGAGTAACTTTCTTTTATTCAATTTTTTTTTGTTTTTTTTAAAACTTGTTCAGTGATCAGTCTTGGTCTTTGATCAGTTGCTGCTAATTTGTTTCTGAGTTGTTGGTGTTGCTTACCATTACCCTCCTTTCTCTGGTAATTTTCAAGAAAAAAGTAACGGAAGGGGAATTAATGATGTGAATGCGGCTCTGCTTGGTGCATCTGGGGATTTTGTGCTGCTAGACAAGGCAGCAGAGAGCCAGAGATGACTATCTTTGGTGTTTGCAGATGATTCATTTTTTTTTCTTTTGCCTGAATCTTATCATCTTTGAAGGATTTTACATACAAACTTTGGGTTTAGGGGAATTGGTTGATTATACCAACTAGTTTTGTTTAGATTCCTTTTGTTTTGGTTCTGATTTGGAGAATTTAGGTTTATATTTGAATTTAGTATATCATCACTCAATTCTGTAACTGTGGTTGTTGTTCTTATTCTTCATGTTAAATTCATATTCTTCTATTAATGTTGGCTTTTTAATCAATTTTGGTTTGATTTTTCTTTTTCTTTCATTGGATTGATGAAATTGGTGGTATGGCAATAGGCTTCCGGTGGGTCTGGTGGCGCCCGATCAGTGGGTTCCGGCGGTTGACATTGCCGGTGGGTCTGGCGGCGCTCGATCAGTGGAGTCCGGCGGTTGAAATTGCCGATGGGTGTTGGCTGCAAGGTTGAATGGTCTTAGTGTTCATGAATGTTCCTAGTGTTCATGAGAAAAAGGGGTTTTGATCTTATTTTGTAATAAATTTATTGAAAAATGTTGTTTTTAGTATAATAGAGGATTAAAAGAAGTTATTTTTATATATTTTTACATTATTTTATTTATTAAATTCCATGTGGGCATACACATGTCATCCACGTCAGCGCCTGTTATACACGCACACCAGCCATTTTCAGTTTATCCCGAATTGACATAACTCAATAACGTTTGATCCTAAATTGACACAAGAGATAACGGGATAACTTGAATTGTCATTTGCGGCAAACGTTAGATCCTAAATTGGGCATTTAGCCCAAAATGAAGATTTGGCTAGTTTCAAAGCTGTAAAATTCTCTATATCTTTTGTCAGGAATAAAAACATATCTTTCAAATCTGACATACATTCTTCAAGCAACTTTGGAGTTTTGAATGTAGGAGAATCCATTAGACAGTCAAAGAGCAAATTGGAGTGATAGCAGGTTTATCTGAAAAAAAATCATAAGTCGAAATAATTTTACCTAAAGACTCCTATTTTGGAGTGATAGCAGGTTTATCTTCATTTTGTCTTGAGAAGATGTCATCCTTAGCTCCAAAAGACTCTTATTGCAAGAATTTCCTAACTACAAGTCAATTCGTTTTGCTACTAATTTCTTCTAATTTTTCTGATAACAGAACAGAAATGACCTACTTAAAGAATTTTCTCTTCACTTTGGAATATGTAAAATTGGAACTTAGAATGATGTGTTTTGAAGGAATTCACTCCTACTCAAACCTTTGCTCAGAAGAAGAACAAGAGCATTTCCAAGACTTTTGTCTCCAATATCGAGAGAGAATTATCATGTATTGTAATTTATCTAATAGGAAGAATGCTATTGAACACTCTCTTGAACTTTTGTATTATAGTCAAGAAACTCTCTTAACAATTTGGTCAAACTTAATGAAGAATATAGCTTCTCTTTAGTTTGAATGAGGCTTAGTTGTATGATATTTAAACTTTCTTCTTTGTAAAAATTACTACTTTAAGTCTTAATGTTCCTATTATGTAAAAGAATTACTCTTTTGTGAAATAAATAAACTTTACTTTTGACTACAACTCACTTGTACATCAAATTTTGTTTATCAAATATATTTTTTCTCTTTTTTAAATGTTATAAATAAAACAAGGTTTAACTGTTGAAATTTAAAGGTTAGAAATTCTGAATCCTTATTATGAAAGCTAAATTGAATCAAGTTATCCACAAAAGTATTTGTCATTATATATACAAACTCATACTTATTTTCACTAGTCTGATTTAATAAACTTTGAACTCTCTTATAGTAAGAACGCATTACTGGACTAATACACTAATATATACCAGATAGTTGTCCAATAATTAACTGTGAATCTCCTTTAACCAATACTGAATAAGCCTTAAGTTCCAATAATAACTCTAACCCAGCAATTAAAGCTTCATATTCAGCTTGATTATTCGAACAAGTGAACAACAAAGAGAAAGAAAATTTGAACACTTTTCCAGATGGAGATGTCAGAACTATTCCAGCTCCTGCCCCCAGTTCAGTCTTAGAACCATTAAATTCTAAAATCCATGGAACAGGTTCTATCATCATAACCTCATCTAATTCAGGTAAGGTCATTTGACAAGGGTGATCAGCTAAGAAATCAGCTAACGCTTGACCTTTTATAGCCTTTTGAGGACCAAAGTTCAAAAAGAACTCTGACAATGCCAAAACCCATTTTCCAATTCTGTTTCCCATCACAGGTTTGTTTAACATGTACTTAATAACATCACACTTACAAATTAAGTCTACTTGTTCATTGAGCAAGTAATGTCTCAATTTCATACAAGCAAAATACAATGTTAAACATAATTTTTCAAGAGCTGAATATCTTAGCTCAACTCTAATCATATTTCTAGTTAAATAATACACAACTTGTTCTTTTCCTTCACTTAAATCTTGTGCCAACAACGCACAAAGTGATTTTTCTATACAAGCTACATAAAATTTAAATGTCACTCCTTTTCTAGGAGGCATTAACACAAGTGGATTTATCAAGTACTTCTTAATTTCTTCAAAAGCTACTTGATGCTCATCATTCCAGAGAAAGTTCTCCTCTGACTTGAGTCTCAACAGTGGAGTAAAAGCATATAACTTTCCTGCACAATTAGAAATAAACCTGCGTAAAAGTTATTCTGTCCAAGAAAACTTTGCAATTCTTTCTTATTTGTTGGAGCTTTTGCATCTAAAATTGCTTTAGTTCTGTTTTTATCAATTTCTATTCCTTTTCTATAAACTAGAAAACCTAGAAAATGACCAGTTTGGACTCGAAATGCACATTTCAAAGGGTTTAATTTCAAACCTCTTAGTCTAGTTCTGTTTAACAACATCTCAAGTCTATTAAGATGTTCATTAAAATCAGTAGCTTTGACTACAATGTCATCTATGTAAACTTCTACATATTTTCTAATCATATCATGGATATTAGAATTCATAGCCCTTTGGAATGTTGCTCCTGCATTCTTCAACCCAAATGGCATTACAACTCATTCATAAGTACCTAAAGACCCTGGACATCTAAATGCAGTCTTAGAAATATCTTCCTCGGCTATGAATATTTGATTATATCCAGAATAACCATCCAGAAATGACATAGCACCATTTCCTGCAGCAGAATCAATGAGCATATCTGCTATTGGCATAAGATATTCAACTTTAGGTGAAGCATTGTTTAAATTTCTAAAATCAATGCACACTCTTAGGGGTCGTTTGGCATCGTTTTCGTTAATGTTTTTTGTTTTTGTTTCGTTTTCGTTTTGTTTTTGTTACGCTGTCAATTTTTAAAAACAAAAACATGTTTGGATACACAATTTGGTTGTATGTTTTTAAATAAAAGAAGTAAAAGGAAAAATGGTTAAAAAGCTTGTGAGTTACTGTTCATCATTCTGCTTCTGTGTTTTGGAAAAACATGAAAACACAAAATTCTTGCTTCCACTTTTTTCCAAAACACTGCTTCTGTTTCCAAAATTTTTGAAAACAGAAACAACCTGCCAAACATGTTTTCACTGTTTTGTTTCAAAAAACAAGAAATTGGCAACAGAAAACAGGAAACAAAAACGATGCCAAACAAGCTCTTAGTTTTCAATTTTTCTTCATTATTGTGACTATATTAGATAACCATTCAACATACCTAGCAGGCCTAATGAATACAGCTTTTAACAACCTTTTTATTTCTTCTTTTATTCTATTTCTTATTCTACCAAATGCTGAAACACTAGCCATCGAGACTGCCGCTGCTAGGGGGGTCCATCGGTCGATTTCAGGTCCAATCAGGTCGGTTCTATTCCAGAACCGACGAAGTCGAGGGATATATTTTGGGACCGAGGACTGACCCGAGGAGGCTTGGAACCGACGGTTTCGGTGCAGTCGGTTTCGGTGCAGTCGATCGGATTAGTCGGTTTTGAGACTAACATTTAATTTTCTTTTTCCTGTTAAATTTTCTATGTTAAATTTTCTACAGGTTAGTCGGTTTTGAGAGTAACATTTAATTTTCTTTTCCCTGTTAAATTTTCTACATACAATGGTCAAAACCAATTCTACATACAAGAGGATCATGAATCAAGATCAACAGCGAGAACAGGAGACCAAAGCAACACAAACAAAGAATGAAAAAACAAACATATGAAACTGAAAGCTGTCCACTTCATTGATAGCATCTATTCATAAAGATTGCCAACTGGTTTCCTCGCCAACAACATTGAAAAACAGAAACAAACAACATTGAAAAACAGAAATCTAGCCTGAGATTTGTTCCGGCACCCATATTACAAACCAAAATCAACACAGCATGATGACCACACTTCCTTTGCACAAAGGACACCAAAACAGCAAATAACCAAACAGATTCACATCTTAAAAGCCAAAAACACATCAGGAAAAAAATGTTTTTTTAGCAGACCAATACAGAATCAAAAAACTCAACCAACCGACATCTTAGGTCTTTCAATTGGAAGCTTCTCCATTGCAAATCCCGGCTAGAGGCAGAGTCATCTTCTCCCTTAACATCTCCATCTTCAAGCTTTAAAACTCGTTTCACCATCTTCAAGCTTTAAAACTCTTTTTGCATAAAGAGTAAAAGCAATTGTGGTTGGAGATAACATTGTATATAATCTCGATTTTGGGTTTTAGGTTTTCGAATTGGGGGAAACTTTCAAGTTTTAAATTAGAAAAGAAATGGAGGAAGGAACTAAAGGATTTGAAAAGAAGAAGATGTGGCTTCAAATTGCAGATGAAGAAGACAGAGAGAAGCTTTAAATCGGACAAGAAGAAGAAGACATGACATGGTGAAATGGTGAGAGAGGAAAAGAAGAAATTGGGCGGCTGAGGGTTGAAGAGAAAGAAAAAATGAGGGTCTAGGGTTATATTTGGGTTAATATTTAATATATATATATATATATAATATTTAATTTTTTTTATATTTATCGGGTTCTCGGTCCGTTTCGGGTTTCCATATCTGAGACCGATCGTGGACCGAGACCCCGACTTTTAGTTCGAGTTGCACCGAACAACCTGAAAAGACCGATAGGACCGACCCGCTAGACCCAAAACCAAAAAAACCGGTCGGGTTTTTCGGTTCAGGTCGATATTAGACACCCCTAGCCGCTGCCTGGAATCACTTATGCCATGCCGGAGCCTTGCCGGAGCTTGGACGAAGCTAAAACCTTCCAGAAATGGCCTCCTCGCCTCCCCGAGTTTGAATACGACCTTAGCTTCTTTCGAATCTACTCCAATCTACCCAACATGGCCTTACCCGAAACCAATCAAACCCTCTTCGATCTCTTAACTTTACTGATCGTGTCGTCTATGACCATAAAAAAAATCCCCACAATAAACTAACTAGAATAGCTAGGGCAAGTAGGGGTCGAATCCCAAAGAGAAGGGTTATGTGATGAACAATAAAAAGATAGAAAGATCTTTTCCAAAAATCAAACAAAAAACAGGGGATTGTAAATAACAATTATAAAGCAAACAATTAAACTAAAAATCAAAGCAAAGCAAATCTAAATCTAAATCTAAATCTAAAGCAGAATATAAAGCAAACAATAATTAAAAAGCATACTTCTTCACCAGTGGTATCATTTAATCAAATTAACTATGGATCCTTGATTTAAAAGGTGAATTTCGCATCTTATTCTTGACTGACAATTGATATAGGTTTCCCAACATGTATTTTAGATAAGAGGCCGATTAAAGCTGCAGTTATCCCTATTATTCCTTCAGTGATCAATTACTTTCTTAGGGCTTAAAGATCACTTGAGAACAAAACATTAAGAACAGTTAATTTACACACATGCCTACAAAGTAGAACCATACGAAGAGAAATTTCTCGCCCTCCGATAGACAAATACCCATTAAGCAGCGATTAAACAAACCTAATTTGCTACATACAATCAAACTTGAGTGATTAATTCTAAGCCTGATCTAGCCATAGATCTTCCTCTTACATCGTTAGTGGCCACATAATTCAGATAAGATTCAGAATCATAAAATTAAAGCAGGGTTTTGACTACTATCATCAAGAACTTAATACAAAATTATAAGTATAGAAATCTCACCATAATCAATTGATTGAATTCACCAAAGGATCAGAAGTATTAAGGATTTAGCTACTCATGGATTTAGGAAAATCCATGAGAGACATAAGAATACTTACAGGACTGGGGAGGAACGATTTCTCCCCCTTGAAACCCTAGGGACGTCGCACCCCTCTATGGCTAGAGAGGGTGTCGACTTCTCCCTCTTCTAAAACTAGAGAAAAACCTAAAAACTAAAGAAAGGAAGAAAAAGAGAATTATCTAAATCTATGATGTGTAGAATTGTGTGATTTGTGATACAGGAGGTGGCTATTTATAGTGGAGGAATAGGGTAGGACGGTTTAGGCTCTGACTTGGTCTCCAAGTTGGATTAGGTGTCATCCTAGAGTAGAATCCAAGTTAGATAAGGACTCTAGAATTTTCTGGAATTTGGCAGCAACTTTGACCTCGATTTCGGGCTTGAAGATGGCAGATCTGGGCTTTGCACTTCAAAAGAAAGTTGTAGAGCTTGGAGTTAGCTTTCCAACGGCTACTCATGGGCTTAAAACGGACATCTGAGCAGAAAGTTATGGCCTTTCTACGAAGACTGTGCTGAAACCAGGCTTATATCGCAAATCTGCGGGATTATTGCGGGATTTGGATATTCTTTTGGATATTAGGCCTACAAATTGGGATTTTAACTCCAATTATAGGTTTATATGGGCTGAGTATATTCCCATATAAATAATCCAAAAATCCTCAACTTCAGGGCTTCTTCTGGACTTGGCTTCAATTCTTTGCAATAAAGCTCCAAATCTTCAATTTTGCTTCTTGAATTAATTCTTCAATTATCTTCAAATCTTCAAAATATCTTCAATCACGAACTTCGCATCTTCAAATCTTCATTCCAAATGGCTAAATCCATAGTTGAGTAAAAAGTCTCCAAAATAGCTCCAAAAAGAGTGAAAAACAATAAGTTTTCACTTTTCTTGTCTTCAAGACCTAAAAACACAAATACTAGCAAAATAGGGTAAAAACACATATAAAAATAGCAAAAAGTATATAAAAATAGCTATAAAAATATGCATAATTTGAACTCGATCATAATTTGCCCCACACTAAATCTTTGCTAGTCCCTAGCAAACTAGTGTAGACAAACAAAAATTTAGACTTAAGATAATGAATCTTGTTCAAATCTTTTGAAAAACTTTGAATCATATACATATATCAAGGATCAGTTCAATTTATGAAATCAGAACAACATAGAATATTAAGAGTATCCAATCCAATAGATCAAGATATAGCAAGCATCCTCATTTTTAAGTAACCATAATCAAAGTAGCTCTAATCACTTATCATTTATCACGACTATAACTACTTCTTCCTATAAGCTTATGTCTTCACTTTTATCTCCACTACTCAAACAATTGCATACTGTGAATACAAATCAAGAATTTCGCATGGGTTATAATGATTTTCAAAGGGTAATTTTTTTAGAAAAGTGAGGTTACTAATCTCAAAGTGTTCATGCTTAGGGGTTACTAACGCCCTTTATTTTATTTTTGTGAGGCTACTAGCACTCTAGAGGGACAATACTTTTGCCGATCCATGCCTCTTATCCTCTTCCCAAGGGTTACTAACTCCTTTTGTTTAAAGAGAAGAGTGACAACAATGGATTTTTTTAATTTTTTAAGGCAAAAGATATCTCTTCTCCTCTTGCATGAAAAACACTCTTGTTTTAAAGAAAAAGATATTTTATAACTACCCTTCTAATATAGATAGTCCCCCACACTTATTTTTGACATATTCATAAAATACTCTCATAATTGTAGTTTCAATAAAAATTAAACACAAGTTCTAGAAATAGGCAATCATAGAAATAATAAGCAATAAGCTCATATCATTAACTTCAATTATACCTAATCTAAGAAATAAGATATCATACTATAAATCAATCAGTGAATCAATCATTCTTAAAAATTCAAAGCAATCATCAATCAAAAATCAAATCAATAACTCAATATAAGCATATAAAATCAAAATTTTGTCAAAATTTTGGAAAAAATTATTCCAAATTTATCAATTTTATGCATATATACTCACTCCCCCACACTTAAAAGATACATTGTCCCCAATGTATTAACAAGCGTGGAAAATCAAAGCAAAAATATGATATGCATCTTTATAATCCTAATTAACCTATATAACCTATATCTATATGAATTGCATATCAAAGAAAAATCAATCAAAGCATTGCAAGAAAAAGATAGGGTTAAAGAAAGCTTCTCTATTCTCCAAGCATAAGCTCCAATTGGATATCTTCATATCGATGAAAAACTTCTTTTTCTCCTTTGGTATGGAAAATCCTAAAAAGAAAAGAAAAATAAAACAAAGAAAATTATGGGTTAGTAAAAATAATATTGGGTTGCCTCCCAATAAGCACCTTTCTTTAAGGTCTTTGGCTATACTGCCTTAAAGAAGGTTATTCTTCAAGGGTGAAGGAATTTTGGGTGTAATCCTTCAAAAGGTCTTCGATAACTCTACTCTCTTCAATGATTTTGATAGTTTCAAGTTGAATTTTATCAAGACTTAAAAATATCAAAGCATTAGGCGATGGCATAGTTGTAACTCGGCATGGCGCGGCTATGGCTCGTGGTGGCTCGGTGAGGCGCGCGAATGGCATGGCATAGGCCGGGCATGGCCGCCTAAGCAAACTTAAATTAATTTCGGCATGGCGTGCCTAAGCTATTGCAACACCGATGATGGAAAAATTGGGTGAAATGTGACAATACTTGTCCATTTTAATCATAATTTCCTAGGCTTGGAGCATTAATTTGGGGTCTTACCAATCAAGTGGAAGGTGCCCAAATAATACTCCTTGTATAAATATTTGGGTAAAATGTGATTAACCGGAATACATGCATCATGCGCATCAGTAAAAGCAGTTGAAGAACTTAATTCATGGAATTAAGTAAAAGCAGTTAAAGAACTTAATTTATGACAATTAAGTAAAAGCAGTTAAGGAACTTAATTCAGGGCAATTAAGTAAAAAGCAGTTAAAATCTTAATTCAGGGTAATTAAGAAAAGAAAGTACAGTCAAGGTCCTAAGTTAGGCAATTAAGAAGGGTAAAGTCTTAATTCAGGGTAATTAAGAAAAGAAAGTACAGTCAAGGTCCTAAGTTGGGCAATTAAGAAGAGTAAAGTCTTAATTCAGGGTAATTTAGAAAAGAAAGTACAGTCAAGGTCCTAAGTTGGGCAATTAAGAAGGGTAAAGTCTTAATTCAGGGTAATTAAGAAAAGAAAGTATAGTCAAGGTCCTAAGTTGGACAATTAAGAAGAGTAAGAGAACTTAATTCTGGGTAATTAAGTATAAGCAGGTAAAGAACTTAATTCAGGCTAGTTAAGTGAGGGAGCAGTTAAGAACTTAATTCAGGGCAATTAAGTAAAAGCAGGTAAAAAAACTTAATTCAGGGCAATTAAGTAAAAACACTCAAAATCTTAAATAAGGGCAATTAAGAAAAGTAAATATAGTCAGTCAAAATCTTAATTCAAGGAAATAAGGTAAAAGCAGTCAAAGGAGCTTAATTCAGGGAAATTAAGTAAACACGGTCAATGAACTTAATTCAGGATAATTAAGTAAAAAGCAGTTAAGAACTTAATTCAGTACAATTAAGTAAAAGCAGTTAAGAACTTAATTCAGGGTAATTAAGTAAAAGCAGTTGAAGGACTTAATTCAGGGTAATTAACTAAAAACAGTTAAAAGGTAAGGATAGGCACAGACTTAATTTCAAGGAAGGAAATTAGGTAAAGACAAGCATAGACTTAATTCAGGGTAATTAAGTAAAGTAAGCACAGACTTAATTTCAAGGAAGGAAATTAGGTAAAGACAAGTATAGACTTAATTCAGGGTAATTAAGTAAAGTAAGCACAGACTTAATTTCAAGGAAGGAAATTAGGTAAAGACAAGCATAGACTTAATTCAGTAAAGTAAGCACAGACTTAATTTCAGTGAAGGAAATTAGGTAAAGACAAGCATAGACTTAATTTCAAGGAAGGAAATTAGGTAAAGGCAAGCATATACTTAATTCAGAGACTTAATTTCATAAGAATTAAGTAAAATTATCAAAGACTTAATCCAAAGATGATTAAGTAAGATCGGAAAAAAACTTAACCTCCGGGGATTAAGTAAAGAAAAGGACTTGGTTCCAAGGAAGGGAATTAAGTAGAGCAAAGGACTTGATTCCAAGGAAGGGAATTAAGTGGAGTAAGGGACTTGATTCCAAGGAAGGGAATTAAGTAGAGCAGAGGACTTGATTCCAAGGAAGGGAATTAAGTAGAGTTAAGGACTTAATTTCAAGGAAGGAAATTAAGTCAAGTTTGGGACTTAATTCAGGGTAATTAAGTAGCGTCAATAAAAAGGCTTAATTCAGGGTAATTAAGTAGTGTCAATAAAAGGCTTAATTCAGGGTAATTAAGTGGAGTCAATAAAGAGCTTAATCTAAGAAGAGATTAAGCAAAACAATAAAAGGGCTTGATTCATAAAAATTGAGTCAATAAAATAAGGGAATAATGAGACGGCTTAATCTAAAGAGAATTAAGTCAGAATAAAAGGCATAGTAACATCGGCCTAATCCGGATAATTAAGTTAAAACAAAATAACAATTTGGACTAAATAAAGAACTAATTAAGGTCGATTATAACTCGTTTAAAGAGAATGATAGTATTGGACATGAATAGGTTTAAGAATAGAAGCAACCAACGGTAGAGACCCATAGTTAATCCTAGACCAGTCAGTGCTGTCGTTTCGACGGGCGTCGTGGGGGTGCTAATCCTTCCCCACGCGTACCCGACTCCCGAACCATAGACTCTGGTTAAGCAGACATTATTAGGTTTAGTATTACCTAATTAGGTTAATATTAGACTTAATAATCGGATAGGTGGCTAATCACACCTAAGTAAAAAAGATTAGTGGCGACTCCCCGTAAAGAACCATCAATAGTAGATTCCCCCGCCGGGCCGAGCCGCACGTTGCGACACCATTTTATCTGATGCAATAAACAATTTATCTAAACACGTCGCAGCAATGACAACCTTAAATGCTAGTACTATTCCAGAAGATTTTAGGATGTCTAAGTCTGTTAATGGAAGTTCACAGAACAATGTGACTAGGATAAGTAACATCAGATCTCCTCCTGGTATAATTATTAAGGAACCTGGTGCTTGTTCAAATCCAGTAATAGGAAATGTTATGGATAGTAATGGAGGATCCGGAAGGATAAGTCCAAATCATACTATATTGCCTCAAATGGATAGGTATACCCCAAATAGAAATAAGACAGTTGAAGAAATCCAGGATAATGTTAGATTGCCTGTGAATAATCAGTTTAACCAGAATAGAAATGCTACAAAGGCCTGGGGGCAAACTCAACCTAGAAATGAAGTTAATGCTTATAGTAATTATGAACAAGTTCAAAATCCCGTTAGAAGAGACAATGATCTTCAGAACATGTTGAGAGATCAAGTTCTAGGAATCTTACAAGAGCAATTAGTGCCAGTAGGAAGGGGTGGACAAAGACCTATGTACAGGAAACCATATCCGGATTGGATTGACCATTGCAATCCATTTCCAAGAGGGTATAAAGTTCCTAATTTTTCAGTGTTTTCTGGTGAAGATGGTCAATCTACATTGGAGCATATTGATAGATTTAGTATTAGATGTGGAGATGTGAGTGATTATGTCAAACTTAGAATGTTTAGTAATACCTTCACTGGTGCTGCATTTAACTAGTTTATTAATTTACCAGCAAATTTTATCCTTAATTGGCATCAAATGTAAACTGCATTTCATGCTCAATTCTATAGGACAGAACCTGAAGTAACTATGGCAGATTTAGCCAAAGTAAAACAAAAACCAAATGAAAAAGTAGAAGACTTCATTGCTCGATATAAGCAAGTTAAGTCTAGACTTTTGGTGCAACTGCCAGAAAGAGAGCATGTTAGCTATAGAAGTGGCTTAGTCCTTGAACTTAGGAAAAAGTTTGAAGATAGGGAATTTGTAGATTTGGCTCAAATGGCATCATGTGTTTCTAAATATGAAAGACTTTTAGAACAAGATGATGGTAAAAGAAGAGTGCCTAGAGCAACTTATTATGCTCAAAATGAGGTTAATGTTGGTTTAGGTTATTACTCTGATGATGATATTGATATAAATGTTGTTGAACTAAACTTGAGTAAACCTCATGTTTGTACAGCATTGAAGAAGGCTTCTCAAAATGAGAATGTTAAAATACTAATTGGAAAATTTGACAAAGTCAATAGGTAGTTTTCTTTTGACATTACAAAAACTGAGCAAATCTTTGATGTATTGTTGAAAGATAAGAAAATAAGCCTAAAAGATGATCATAAAATTCTTGCAGAATCTGAAATAAGAGATAAAAGATATTGTAAATGGCATAACAATTGGTCACACTCAACTAACAATTTTTTGTCTTTACGACATTCTTTACAGGACGCAATTGAGACTGGAAAGCTAAAGTTTCCTAATGGAGATAAGGCTATAATGATTGATCAGAATCCTTTTCCTTCTGGTGTAACTATTAGTACATTGACTCCCATGATATCTGAGTTGGAAAGGTCACAGTCCCAAGAGAATGTGAGTTCAGGAAGTTCTAATGGAGAAAAAAGGAAGCTTCTAGAGATTTTGAGTAAGTGTGTAGATGATATGATTGTTCCAAAAAATGAACAAGGGTTGAACTCAAGAGAACCAGAGATCAAAGAAATGCAAAGACAACAACAGCAGAGGTCTTTTGCTGATATTATGAGAGAAGAAGAACTTAAAATGGGAGAAAAGAGAGTTCCAGTTCATAATGGAAGAAGATTTCCTGATAACTTTGAACATGAGTTTGTACTAGAGAGAGGACAGATTCCTAAGAAAGGTATCTGAGGCCTTACTCAAGATCAGTTCAAAGTATTCATGTAGGAAGCAGTTACCCCGGAAGAGATTTTAAGGCTGAATTTCCTCCTAGAAGGAGCTTTGGAAGAGGCAAAGCTATGTTTCCTCATTTTGTTCAACAAGGACAAGTCAGAATGGTGCAGAACAACCAAAGGCAAGTTGTAGAAGTAGGAGAGCCTGTTGAGAGAATAATTTTATCACAACAGCCTTTACCTAGGAGAAATGTGTGGGAAAGGGTTAATCCTTCACAAAATAGAGAGAAGAAGCCTTTCAAACCACCACCTGATATTCCTGCAGATCGATGGTTTTCAAAGTTATATGTAGACCCTCAAGAGATGGGGCTTCCTCCATATAGGGACATGCCTAGAACTCAGAGAAGGAAGTGGCAAAAGTTCAACCAAGTAGCTAAGCAAAATTACATGCAGATGGCTAAAGATTGGGGTTTAACAGATAGAACTTATGTAGTTCCAAATGAAGAACCTGATGATGATGAGATGCAAGTAAATGCAGTCCAAATGGAAGAGAAAGTTAGTGGAGGAACAGAAAGTAAAAACCCTAGGTTTGATAGAAAGAAAGAAGAATTTGAGGGAGAATCATCACACCAAGGAAGTTCTAACTTACCTTTAAGGTGTCAGTCAATTATGTTTTGCCTAATGCATTATTGGCTTATGGAAAACATGATTCTTTAGATGAAGTAAGTGGGACAGAAGAAGTGTCAATAGAGCCAATGGCATCCTTGAGTTTAGAAGATGAAGAAGATTGGATTCCTGAAGCAAATGTTGTTGAAGAAGAATCAGATAATACAAGTGTTGAATCAAGTCAACCAAATGAGATCATAGTGGAAAGTAAGCAATGGAAAGTGTCTTTTGTTAAGCCACCAACTAAACTTACTCAACATCTGAGACCATTATACATTTCTGCTGTAATGAATGGACTCCCTATGAAAAAGATTTTGGTGGACAATGGAGCTGCTGTAAATGTGATTCCTCATAGGATGCTGTCAAAATTGAAAGCTGAAAGTACAGAACTGCTGCCTTCAGATATAGTTATTTTCGGATTCGTTGGTGGTGCTACAAGGACTAAAGGTATTCTACCAGTAAACTTACAAGTTGGAGAGGTAAGTTCAGTTACTGCTTTCTTTGTTATCAGTTCTCCAACTACTTATAATGCATTACTAGGTAGAGATTGGATTCATTCTAATAGTGCAATTCCATCATCATTACATCAGATAGTTTTGTTGTGGAAAGAAAATGGAGAAATTGAGATTGTTCAAGCAGACAACAAGCCATTTATAGTGAGTGCTAGTTGTTTGGATGCTCAACCTTACTCCAACACATATGGTCCTCTAAGAATTGAAGAAGGCCTGAATGGTGAAGCACAAAAGGCTACTTCATTGATTGATAACAAAGAATGGAGTAAGTTATCTATGGAAGCTATTTTAGACTCGGTGAGAACTTCATCAGTAGTCATAGAAGAGATTGTTGATGATGAATAGAGACATTTCATTTGTAATAAAAGAGACTCTGAAGAAAGTTCAGACTTATTCAAATGAAAAAAGTTTGTTACACACTGAAGATGAAAAAAATGCAAAGTCAGTTTGCATTGTAGATAGTCAAGTTTCCTTGTCAGAAGAAAGAGAAAAAGAAGAAGTACATATTACCAGTACAGGATCCTTTGATAGAAGTGAACTTGGGGGTAGATTCTGGTGAATCAAAACCTACCTTTGTAAGTTCCTTCTTATCAGAATTTCAACAAAAGCAGTTAGTTTTGTTAGTTAAATTTAAAGATTGCTTTGCGTGGGATTGTATTGATATGCCTGGACTAAGTAGGGACCTAGTGGAACACAGGTTACCTATTAAGGCTAATGTGAAACCTCATAAACAACCTCCTAGAAGGGTAGAACCTAACATTTACCCTAAAATAAAAGAAGAAATAGAGAGGTTGTTAAAAGCTGGATTCATTAGGTCTGCTAGGTATGTTAAATGATTGTCTAATATAGTCTCAGTAATGAAGAAAAATGGAAAACTTAGAGTGCGCATTGATTTTAGGAATTTAAACAATGCTTCACCTAAAGATGAATATCCTATGCCAATAGCAGATATGTTAATTGATTCTGCTGCTGGAAATGGAGTTATGCCATTTTTAAATGGTTATTCTGGATATAATCAGATATTTGTAGCTGAAGATGATATTTCTAAAACTGCATTTAGGTGTACAGGTTCTTTAAGAACTTATGAATGGCTTGTAATGCCGTTTGGGTTAAAAAATGCAGGAGCCACATATCAAAGGGCTATGAATGCTATTTTCCATGATATGATTGGAAAATATGTAGAGATTTATATAGATGACATTGTAGTTACAAGGCTACTGATTTTGATGAACATCTTAATAGGCTTGAATTGCTATTGAGCAGAACTAGATTAAGGGGTTTGAAATTGAATCCTTTGAAATGTGCATTTGGAGTCCAAGCTGGTCATTTCCTAGGTTTTCTAGTTCATAGGAAAGGGATAGAGATTGATAAAAACAGAACTAAGGCAATTTTCGATGCAAAAGCTCCAACAAATAAGAAGGAATTGCAAAGTTTTTTTGACAAATCAATTACTTACGCAGGTTTATCTCTAATTGTGCAGGAAAGTTATATGCTTTTACTCCATTGTTGAGACTCAAATCAGAGGAGAATTTTCTCTGGAATGATGAACATCAAGTGGCTTTATAGGAAATCAAGAAATACTTGATAAATCCACCTGTGTTGATGCCTCCAAGAAAAGGAGTCCAGTTTAAATTGTATGTTGCTTGTACAGAGAAATCACTTGGTGCATTGTTAGCACAAGATTCAAGTGAAGGAAAAGAACAAGTTGTATATTATTTAAGTAGAAATATGATAGATGCTGAGCTGAGCTGAGATATTTAGCCATTGAAAAATTATGTTTGACAGTATATTTTGCATGCATGAAGTTAAGGCATTACTTGATTAATGAACAAGTAGACTTAATTTGCAAATATGATGTTATTAAATATATGTTAAACAAACCTGTGATGGGAAATAGAATTGAAAAATGGGTTTTGACTTTATCAGAATTTTCTTTAAATTTTGTTCCCCAAAAGGCTGTGAAAGGTCAAGCATTAACTGATTTCTTGGCAGATCATCCTTGTCAAATGACATTACCTGAGTTGGATGAAGTCATGTTAGTTGAGCTTGTTCCATGGATTCTAGAATTTGATGGTTCAAAGACTGAACTGGGGCAGGAGCTGAGATAGTTTTGACTTTTCCATTTGGAAATATATTTACGTTAAACTTTGAATAAAAAAGAGCTCAAAGTTTTCTTTAAACTTTTGTGTCTCAGTGGTTAAACCTTATTTATTTATAACATGGTAAAAGAGTAAAACATTCGGTAAACAATGCTTGATATACAGGTAAATTGTAATATATAAATATATATATATATAATTAAAATCAGGAAGTTATATCTAGTAGAAGAGTAATTATTTTACATGATTGGAAGTCAAGATTCAAAATAATAGTTTTATAGAAAGGAAATTTAAATATTATACAAGCAGAACTGAATCAAACCAAAAAGAGGCTATATTTTTCCTTAAGTTTGACCAAATTGTTAGGAGAGTTTCTTGGTTATAATGCAAAAGTTCAAGAGAGTATTCAATGGCATTTTTCCTACTGGATAAGTTACAAAACATAATAATCCTCTCTCGATATTGAAGACAAAAAAATCATGAAAACGCTCTTGCTCCTCTTCTGAGTAAAGGTTCGACCACATCATTCTAAGCTCCAACTTTACACGCTCCAAAGTGAAGAGAAAATTCTTCAAGTAGTTTATTTTTGGCTTGTTATTAGAAAAACGAGAAGAGATTAGTAATAGAACCAGTTGGCTAGCAGTTATGAGATTCTTGCAATAAGAATTCTCAGGAGCTAAGGAAGACATCTTCTCGAGGTAAAGTGAAGATTTGGTTAGTTTCAAAGCTGTAAATTGCTCTATATCTTCTGTTAAGAACAGAAACATATCTTTCAAATCTGACATAGATTCTTCAAGTAATTTTGGAGTTTTAAATGTGGGAGAATCCATTAGACAATCAAGAGCAAATTGAAGAGATAGCAAGTCAATCTGAAACAAAAATCATGAAGTTAGAATAATATTACCTAAAAATCAGGATTCAATAGAGAACCTCAATCAGAAGAATTAGTTTCAAGTTGATCTTCTTCATAATCAAAGTCAAAATCCTACATAAGATATGAAAGTTATTGACTGAATTGATGAATTCGAAAATACATAAAGCAAATACTTACTGAATCACTAGCCATAGGGAAGTTCTGTGGGGTATCAGGAGTTGCTGGCTTTGGATCATCATCAACTGACATAATCAAAGTGAGGTTGGTTGAATTCTGTAAAAGAAAATGATGATGAAGTGCTAATAAACTCATAGTAAGAAGGAAGAAAGTAATTTGTTGAAGCAAATAGATAATTCTTACTGGAGAAATTAAAAGATTGTTGAAGATTTCAGCTCTGGTTTGTTTGAAGCAGAGAGTAAAGCCATGTTCAACCCACCAGGGACTAAAAGTTGCATGAACCCCAGGAATAGACTTGAAGATCATTAATGAGTCCCTTACATCATGAATGAATTTGGCATTTACAGTGAAGAGAGTTTGAAGTTCCCAATCCTCAGCAAGCTCATGGATAGATTCAAAGTTTGGGTTAGCAGTAAAGAAGTTAGGGACAGGGATTTGTTGTAAAAGGCCAAATTGTCTTTGACAGAATTTAGGAGAATATGTGGTGGAGAAAAGTGTGCCTATGGAAGGTCCAAACCCAATTTTTCCGACAAGGTCTCTGGGGCTAATGAAAAATACCCAAGTAATATTCATATCTTCATAAACTGAGGTGTAAGGTATTAAGTTTCTTTGGGTAACCCAAAAGAAACCAGCATATTTATCCTCGAGATGATCATAAGGAGTAAAAAACTTATGATTAGTTACTTGAAGGTTCAAAAAATAGTCAATAAGACTAATTAAATCAGGATGTTTAGGATTTTTCACTATGTGTTGCCTTAAGATGGAACTGTTTCTAGCATTATCCACTGCAAAATAGTGGGGTGAAGAAGAATAAAAATAGACATAGAACCATAATTGGAAAAGCCATAATGGTCCTTCTATGTGAGAAATTGGAATATTTGAAGATATTTCAGCCACGACAGAGGTCATACTATGGTAAGTTTTGGCTAAAATAAGAGGTATCAGGTCTACAAATTCATTCCTATTTAAAGCTTCAGCAATAGGAAGATATTGACTGACAGCACTAATTGGAACACAAAAGACAAATTTGCAAAGCCAGTATAATAAAAATCCTATGTGCTCTTTATTGTCAGGAATAGTATAGGATGTTATGCATTGTCTTTCCAGGGTACGAAATGAGTTATAATTCTTCAAAGGGAAATCACTTGAAGGAGGATCAAAAAATGTTTTATGATGAGCTCCTAATCTAGAACATTTCATTCCAGTTAACATGGATAGGTCTTTGGAAGTCAAAGTCATCCAGCCACAGGGAAATAAGAACACATTGTAATTTGAAGACCAAAACAATGGTAAAGTAGCCATAATGTGAGGATCAATGCTTGGAATATTTAGAGTGAGTTCAAGCAAATGAAAAATACCTAAATTTTGCCAAAACGGAGTGTAAATCTTGGCCAATTTGGTATACCAAGCCAGGAATCTTTCATCAGAAGATGGCCATGAAGGAATAACAGATTCTCCCATGAAATAATTTAACACTTGGACATTTGGAGTGTGTAGCAACAAATTTTCAGTCTTTGGGATGGGAAGCCATTCTTTAAGATCGGTTGAATCATCGACTTGGTTACCACAAATAGTGCAAGCATTGTGGTTCCCCATCCTAGCATTTGTATTTGCCATTGTCTGAAGTCTATACTTTGCATCTTTCCTAAATGGAGAAGCTCTATTCAAAGGTTTGAGTGGTGCCATGATCATGTTATTTCTATGAAGAAACAAAAGACAGTGAAAAGAGGAAAGTAAAAGGTAAAGTAGTGGGTAGGTGAAAGGAGTTGAAAAGAGAGGACGGTTTAAGGCCTGATAAATAGGGTTTAAAGAAGAAACTGTAATTGAAGTTTCAACCAATTTAGTGGTAATAAATCAAATAATAATGTCATAAATCAATATTTGATTTGGGGCCAATTGTTGGGTTACAAAATTAATACTAGGATCGGGCCTAGTAATTTTGGGCTTAAGAGGATTAAGGCAAGAAAATATTTGGGCTTGAATTAATTATTTTTGGGTCCAAAGAGTGTTTAAGCCTAGAAGAATTAATTAAGATGGTTAATGGTGGTTAAAATTGGTTAATTAAGTGAATTAGTTGTCGGTTATTTCCACTTAAAATGTGGACAAGTTAAATGCAATTCACATGTCTAATTAAATTAGGATGAGTGGTTAATTAACCACTAATTTGGACATTATAAATAGGAGTTTTTCTTATGGAGAAACGGTTGGCAAATTCATCAATGACAAGAAGTCAAATTATCATCATAGTTGGCTAGATTTGTAGGAGTAACCCTTAGAATTAGTGTAGTCTTGTAACTTAGGAGTATCCGAGATCTTTGAATCTCATTTCCTTGTATTTTTCTAGTGTCCTTAATAAAATTTCTTGTTTCAAAGAACCTTGTAATTCTGTATTTTTTATTAATGAAATTCCCCACTCTTACATATAAGAAACAAGGGTGAGAACCCTTAAATTTAATCGATCAAGCAACTACCTTTTAGCATTTTTTATGTGCCATGCAATATAAATGTAAATCCTTTTTTTTTTGTGCTTTTTAAACAAAAGTGCAAAAAATGTATTTATTTAGTAACACGGAATAAATTGGGCCACCCCCAACCATTAAAGGCCCAAAATCAAGTCCAAGTGCAAAATGCCCCAAAGCTAAAATGCCCAAATGCAAGTTCAAAATCAACCTAATAACTAATAAGCAAATGTGCTAAGCCTACTACCGACAGTCCAATCAAGAGAGGACTCGGTCCAAGTGCTTATCTCTCCTCTATTATGCAACGCCAAAATATGATATGCCATTGTAATATATAACTACAATGAAAAATCTTTTTGAGTTTTTGAATCTTGAATGTCGATGATAACTAAATACCAAATTGAAAGGCTTACTAATTAACTGTCTTACTAAAATGCTGAAATGCAATATATATATATATATACTATATATTATTTTTGTCCCCTATGGAAATTACTAACAAGCCCTTTCAACTTTTAACCTGGTGCCACCTTATCGCCCCATTTTGGTAATTTCTCACATTTAACATATTAATTTAAAGCCTCTCCTTAACCATCCATTATACTATATATCTAATTAATAGCTAATTAATATCTAATTAATAGTTAATTAATAATGAATAAATTCAATATGATTAAAAGGAAATAATAGCTAATTAATACCTAATTATTCCCCTTCATCCTCATTTTTTTGATTACACAAGAAGATTAGAAAAAAAATGATTAAAAGGGAATTATGCTTTTCAATATTCAAGCCTACTGATGACATTAGCCTACATACCTATTATTCCCCTTCATCCTCATTTTTTTAATTAGACAAGAAGATTATAAAAAAGATGATTAAAAGGAAAAATGATACAATCGTTTTTCCTACTCAACTTTCATTCATTTTAAGTCTTGAATGATATTTTATTTTAAGTAAATAATTAACAATCATTCCATTACATATACAATTTGATAAGAACCATCATTCTTATCTTTGGACTTTTATATAACCATCATATAGAAAAGACCAACAAAACCATATTTGATTCAAGGATTGAATCATATTTTATTTTAAGTAAATAATTAACAATCATTCCATTACATATACAATTTGATGGCTAAAGCTGTTCAAATTTATAATTAACCTATCAAAGACTTAAAATCCAAGAGCTCATTGGATACTCAGAGTCATAAAATCATTAGAGGTAGCCGTAGCATATCATACCATATTTGATAAGAACCATTATTCTTATCATTGGACTTTTATATAACCATCATTCTAATTGTTTTACTGATTTCCAAATGCCAAAAGAGCACGAGTTAAAAATAGGACATGATTGTCGAATGAAGTAAGACTAGATAAGAAAGAAACTATATTTATGTATTAAATATAGAAAAGACCAACAAAACCATATTTGATTCAAGGATGAATTGCACGGAGAGCAAAAAAAATAGAAAAGAAAATAAAAAGACGCCCGACGCGCCAGCGCGGGCTACCCATCTCGTATCAATTAAGAGAATGACCAAACTGCCCCTAAATGCAAAATTAAGAACCAACTTAATCTAAATCAAAGGATATGGGTCAAAAATGGGTGTCTACACCTATCCATTTGAGGTAACACATTATGATTTGGACTTAACCTTTCAGATTTCTCATTACTATCCATAACATTTCCTGCTATTGGATTTGAACAAGTACTAGTTTCCCTAATGATTATACCATGGGGAGGTCTGATATTGCTTACCTTGCCCACATTATTTTGTGAACTTCCATTAACATAGTTAGACACTCTAAGACCTTCTGGTATAGTACCAACATTCAAAGTAGTAATCGATATAACATGTTTAGACAAGTTATTAATTGCATCTATTAGAATAGCATGATTTTATTCATTCTGTTCTATCATTGCATTTTGTGATTGCACAAGCAAACTAACCTGTTCTGCATTTTTATCAGTGCTCATTTGTATTTTCTGCACTTGTGAAATGAGTTCCAGCATTACTTTTGATAACATGGCAGGAGTAACTCCATCTTCATGAGTCGATCTCTCATCAACTCTAACATTTTCATTAATATTCACATTAGAGGTTGAATTATCTTCTTCCTCATTGTTACTATGGCTAGTTTTTGGAGGCATGCTCTGCAAAAACTTCCCTAGTGTCCCACCAGGTGTGCCAAATTATTTGATGACAAAAATATAAGGGTTCTCACCCTTGTTTCTTCTATACAGGAGTGGGGAATTGATATCTAAATATGAAATTGCAATTGTTCTAAAATAGAGGATTTTATTAAGAACACTAAGAAAATACAAAAGATTTGAGATTCAATGATCTCGGATTGAATGATTACAAGTGTTTGAAAAAAATTCTAAGTTAAGGGAACTACTCCTAAGTTACAAGATTACTCTAATGCTAAGGGTTACTTCTAAAAATCTAGACAACTATGATAATTTCTTGACTTCTTGTCTTTGATGAATTTGACAATCCTTTGAACATAAGAAAAACTCTTATTAATAGTGTCCAAATTAGTGGTTAATCCGAAAATTAATTCAACATGTGAATTTTATTTAATTAGTTCCCATATAAGGTGGAAAATAACCGGTTATTAACTTACTTAATTAGCCACCATTAACCTCTATAATTAACTACCAAGGTTAAATTATCCTCTAAGCCCAAAGCAATTAACTACAAGCCCAAATATATGCTTGGCTTAATCTTTCAAAGCCCGAATATATTAGGTCCAGTCCTAGTATTAATTTTGCAACCCAACAGAAATATATTTGAAATAAAAGGTACAATCAGGAAACATAAATTTTTCCCTTATTCGTGCTTTTATATATATTATAGATAATAATAACACTAGTAACCATCATCGGCCTCTATGAAAATTTCATTAGTATAAATTTTCTCGAATTTTTTTTTGTTTCCTATTCGGTATCCAGAGCCGACTAATCCAGACACTAGTAACCATCGCCCATCGTCCTCTATGAAAAGTTCATTAGTATAAATTTTCTCGAAATTTTTTTTTGTTTCCTATCCGATATCCAGAGCCGACTAATCCGGATTCGACCCGGGTCGCGCACCTATGTTTTGGTGGGTGAGTCTACCAATGGGGGCGGCTGCGTAAGCAATGAGACCTACTTAAGTTGGAACAAGCCGCTTATCACTTGAAACAACCCCACATTGCTTCTCAAAAAAAATTGATATTTAGACTTAGTTTGGCATTGAGGTCGTAGTTTGAAAAAGCTTGGTTTGGAAAAAGTACTTTTGAGAAGTGCTTTTTTAAATTGCGTAGAAAACTGTGAATAATGTTTGGTATTGTTGTGAAAAAATGGGAATGAATAATAAAATGTCTAAAAAGGATATGCTAGTTAAAAAAGGAAAGAGATAAATAATTAGGGGATATTAGTCATTTAATGTCCAAAAGCACTTTTGAAACGCAAAAGCACCTAAGAATTAACTTCTCGGGTTGGCTTGGCTTTTGCGTTCAAAATCAGCTTTTGACACAAACCATGATTTATTTGGTATTGCGTTTGGATTCAAAAGCAGCTTTTTTATCTCCAAACACAATGCCAAACCAGGCCTTAATATGTCATTAGAAAAAAGATGACGTCAGGAAGGAAAAGCCCAACTTGAGGTGGGCTCATTCAAGACTCATTTAATGTGTATTGGTATTGGATGGGGCTTCTTTTCTTTACTGGTTTATGTTTCTAATTATATAATTGGGCTCAAGTACCCAAAAACTGGTTGGGCTTTACGATCAAGAAATAGTCCGATTTTCCCACGAACGAACAAAATCTGCATCTCTCTCGGTTCATCCCTTTTTCGAGTTTTCTCTAAAATATTCTGCACAACAACAGTTCAGCAAAGATTTGGAAAAGTTTGATTTGATTCAAATTTTCATTAGAAATTTTACAAATACTGAAGATTTTCAAATTGGAAGGTAGAAAAAAAAATGGCGACTGTGGGCTTAGCGCCGGGGCTGTCGCGTAAACTGAAGAAGGTATTGGAGTGTCGGACGGACAGCCCCGATGTTGTGGCCTCTCTCAACACTCTCTCCAGTTTCTATGACGAAAACACCCCTCAGGCGCGTCGCAATCTCAGATCCACCATCGAGAAGCGCTCTCTCCAAATCAACGTCGATTTTCTCCGAGCTTCCCAAGCTGCTCAACTCGCTTTGGATCGAGTCGAGGAAGAGGTCAATTCCCTCGCCGAATGCTGCGACAAGTATTTCTTTCCTTTCCTTTCCTTTGCCTACAATTTCCATTTTCTAGATCCTCCTTTTCCCGATTTATTTATATATATAATTATTATAGAGAAACCGCTCGAATCTGACAGGATTGCCAAGGCATTGAACAGTTGCAGTGCTAGCACCGGTGATATTATCAATACCACCGAGAGGTTGAAACAGGAACTTGAAGTCACCACTCAAAAGCAGGAGATTGTATCATGCTTCCTCCGAGATTATCAGCTTTCTGCTGAAGAGGTTTTACTTTCATCCCTCCTTGCTTTTGTTTCTATACTTATTGATACCTTTTCTTATTCCTATTCCTGTTTGAATTTCAATTATATTGGTTCCCTCCATTTGTAGATCAATGCACTGAGAGATGAAGAGTTGAATGAAAATTTCTTCAAGGCACTTTCTCATGTTCAAGAAATTCATGCTAATTGCAAAATACTTCTAAGGACGCATCACCAGGTCAGTAATTCATTACCAAATCTTCATATGAATTTTAATTGTATGGTTTCTACATCAGCCATTAATATCATTTAGATTATAAGACAAGTTATTAATTTAGTGCTGGTTCTGCCTTATATCTTTTTCTCCCTTTACAGTTATACTGTCTCCAGTGCCCTTCCTTAGTTGCTTCTGTTGTTAACTTCCTTGGTCAATGCACTGTTTATCTGTTCACAGCGTGCTGGTTTGGAACTGATGGATATGATGGCTATGTACCAAGAAGGAGCTTATGAGCGCCTATGCAGGTGAATCATTTACTAAATGATAAAATTGGTGTCCAATGGATGGATGTAAATAATGCAGTATGATATATGTTAAGAATATGGAGTCTAGAAATTAGCCGCACATAAAATGGTCTTCTGCTTCACATATTGCCAATGACTGTCCTCCCTCTTCTGGTATTCCCTTTTCATACTTGATTTTTTATGAAGGCGTGAAATAATCTAGCTGCATATATTAAATTTGGCTTTTAGTGCTTGTTTTCTGGGGTTGTGATTGGAGGATTTTCCACCTGAGGAAAATGTAGGAGACATAAGAATTTGCTTAATCATTGTATAAGTTGCTTGACATGTCTTGTCCCTTTTTTGTAGGTGGGTTCAAGCAGAGTGTAGGAAACTCGGTGATACTGATAATCCTGAAGTTAGTGAGCTTTTGAAAACAGCTGTACGCTGCCTCAAGGAAAGGCCCGTCCTTTTCAAGTATTGTGCTGAAGAGGTGACTTCTTTTGGATCAAAATTTGATGGTCAATGACTCCCTTGCCTTGTGTTTTTATCTTTAGTTTCTTGTAATTAAAATTTTGTTGGTGCTAATCACAGGTAGCAAATATGAGACATAATGCATTATTTAGAAGGTTTATAAGTGCTCTTACACGTGGAGGTCCGGGTGGAATGCCTAGACCTATAGAAGTGCATGCTCATGATCCCTTGCGTTATGTTGGAGACATGCTAGGATGGTTACATCAGGTTGGGAACAAAGGACCTTTATTGGGTGTATATCTGCAATTAAAGTTTAGTTGTATTCATTTCATTAGCTTGGTTGCTCCCCCTGCAGGCCTTGGCATCAGAACGTGAACTTGTGCTTGCGTTACTTGATCCTGATGCAGTGGTAGATACTGGATCAACTGCAAACCGATTCTCCAAGAATGTGGTGAACGGTTCCGGAAAGATTGAAGCAGACTTGACTTTTGTTCTGGATAGAATTTTTGAAGGAGTTTGCCGGCCTTTTAAAGTGAGAGTTGAGCAAGTTCTACAGTCACAACCTAGTCTTATAATTTCTTATAAACTCAGTAACACACTGGAGTTTTACAGCTACACAGTGAGTGAGCCTCTGTACTTCGTATGATATCCTGGTTGTACAGTTTGCTTGTCATCTTTTGATAACATTGTCTACTTGCTTGTTCCCAGATATCAGATTTATTAGGGAGAGAAACGGCTCTTTGCAATACACTTTGGGCACTCAAAGATGCTGCTCAGAAAACATTCTTTGAAATTCTGAAAAGTCGTGGGGAAAAGCTTTTACGCTATCCTCCACTTGTTGCTGTTGATCTCTCACCACCTCCAGCTGTAAGGGAAGGAGTCTCTGTGCTGCTTGAGATAATTGAAACGTATAACAGCATGATGGTTCCTGCTGATAAAAAGCCAGCTTTTGATCCAGTTATATCTGCTTTACTTGATCCAATAATTCAGGTGTGTCATGTTTGATATTAGGTGATCAGTTTCATTGTTATGATAATCTGTTCCTGGTTGGATTGTGCTGAAGTATAATTTATTCATGTTCCCCATTTTGTCAAACCAGTTAGTATTTGACAAAATGACCCTTACAAAATTTAAACCAGTCATATTACCACATTACCAGACCCAGTAATGTCATTACAACTGACATCATTATTAGGTAATTAAACGAGGGAATGTAATATTAACTGTGGCAGATTACCTAGGGAATGTAATATTCCAGGACAGTTGACAACCCATCAGCTCATGGTTCACAGTAAAGGAATTTGGAAGTCAAAACTTTAGTGCTGAGCTGTGATGAGGACTAGTATAGTTTCCCTTTATTTGGTTTACGTACAGAATATTGACCCATTACCTTGAATGGAATACAGATGTGTGAGCAAGCAGCAGAGGCTCACAAATCAAAGGCAGCTGGCCACTTATCAAGAAGAAGTCGAATGAGTTCTGATTCAAGCCAGCTTAGTAAATCTGCAGTTGATGCAATTTTGTCAAATAACAACTCTGTGGCATTCTCACAGGTTAGTTAAGTTGTAGATGGGTTCAGTCTTGTGTTTCTTTGATGTCATAATTTATGCATGGTGCTAGGCCTAATCTTGTTAACTACTGTGTATTTTCCTTTTTTATTCAATTATATTATGGATTTATGCAGAATAGTGAAACCCCATCAAAGATTTTCCTTATCAACTGCTTGTGTGCTATTCAACAACCATTACTTGGACATGAGGTTGCAGCTGAATATGCCAAGAAACTGGGGACAATGATTGATAACCATGTGCATGTTGTTGTGGAAAAAGAAGTTGATACGGTTCTTAGAAAATGTGGCTTGTCAACGAAGATGCACCACTTCCATAATTCACTCAAGAAGGATACAGCAGATGGGGCGCCATTGGCGGAGATAGAAGATACAACTCAAGCCTCCCTTTCAGAATGTTTGAAGGCTTTCTTCGGGTTTATTTTGGCAAGTGAGAGTTCCCTGCCAGAGTTTGAACAGATGCAAGTTCCGAAGTTGCGTTCTGATGCATGTATACAGGTAGCTAGGTCACTGGCGGATGCTTATGAGCTTATTTACAATGCAATCATGGATCCTGAAAACAATTACCCAGAACCCAAATCACTGGCAAGGCATCCTCCAGACCAAATAAGGACAATTTTAGGGATATGAGGCTGAGAGACTAATAGCGCTTCCATGTTGGAATTTTTTCACAATCTCATTCAACATATATATATAATGTAAAGAATCAAAGAGTTATCTGGTAAGTCATACAAACTGTGTCTGTTTTAAAATTTTTTAGTTGAAATTAGAGGGTCAATTTTTCCAAATAAACAATTGATTTTTGAATGAATGTATTTTCTCTTCTGTAATGAATATGTATTGATGACAGGCTTTACAAATATCAATATGTGCCCTTTTTGGTGTTTCGGGAAGTAGTATATAATATAATTCTATGTAATTATTCCGAATTTGTGCGAACACTTATCTCACACCCGAGTCTCTATCGTTTTCTCCACATTCGCTAAGCTCTTACATGCGTGAAAATTTCAGCTTACCAGTTACCACTGCATAAATTCTGCCATTTTTTTAGTGCGTTATGAAGTCCTGGAAAAAATAGCAGTTGGTTTGTTATCCGGTCATGTGAAGTTTCAACAACAATAGGAGGAAGAAAAAGAAAGTCGTATTCAGTGCATAAATACGCATTGAATACGATACAGTACCAAAGTAGAAATGGAATAACATTGGCATTTGGCAAGACAGATAATATATCTTGAAATAAACATGTCAGAAGTTGAAGATAGAAAAGGACTTTGTTGTTATGTTATCATCGAAATAGAATGCACAAGGAATATAATATAACCAAAAACAGAAGAGAAGAAAACAAAGTAGATTTAAATCTAAACATGGTGTGGTAGGTAAATAGGGCTGAATTGAAATCAAAGATTTTCTGAATATTCTTGTGTGTTTAAGGTTAAATGGAAGGACAATTCCTTATCCACCGAATGTGGTCCTTGAAGTTAATTAAACGTGTGGAATTGGAAATACAAGGAAAGGATGGATGTTACTACTACTTCCTATATTCCTATTTTCCTATATAATGACTGTGAAAGGGGAAGCTATAAATTAATTTAAAATCATTCAATTTCAAGCTATAAATTTACATTGTGAATCACTTTCACCGAAAGTGAAAACCCAAATATGCAAAAATAGGAGTTCTTCTAGTTTATAGTCTTGCTTTTTTTTTTTTTTTTGATGGTATAGTCTTGCTTATTAGTACTACAGTTTGAGCATGGAATAATAAACCCATAGAAAGAAATTACATAAGGTACTTAACGACCCAACATAGAAGTCGAAAGCCCAACAAAAATATAAACCTTGTTTATGAAGAAATGTCTCATCTCTAAGCATCAAATTACAAAACCAAATCCAAGTAGGAACTTTTTCAGAAGTAGTGAAACCGAAAGTGGATTATTTGCTAGTCAAGCAATCGGTCGTGAATAGAGTTTACAAGCAGTCGAGCCGCTGGCGATAATGGTTTTCTTCTAGTTTGGAAATTTTGGACCCAAATCGTACTATACTATTCACACCAGCGGATTTTTGCAGATTGGCGGCGACTGTTTAAGGGTTATCACAAAGTAGATAGATTGTTTTTGGCTGTGGCGGTGCTATGGAGGAGGATACGAAGGGCGAGCCGTCGTTGAAGGGGGAAGGGAGTGGAGTCAAGAGAAGTCGAACTGCAATGGAACAGGAGGATTTAGGAGGAGATTTTCCCCCTCTCTCGGGAGCAGCTAGGCCGAACAACCATGGTCCATCATATCGCGATAAGCTTCTCAATACCGGTTTGGAGGAGGCCGTCGATGATTTGATGGAGGACGGAGAGGCATCGGACTCGGACTATGAGTCGGAGGATGATAATATTGATGATAGTATTGATGGCCCTTGTGTTTGGCTATCCAAGGAAGACAAGAAACGCATTAGGCAGCCTTGGAAGAAATCGGTGATCATCAAATTGCTCGGGAGAACAATAAGCTATACGTATCTCTGCAATCGGCTCAAGACTTTGTGGTCTTTGAAGGGTGATTATAAGGTTATCGACCTTGACCATGGTTTCTACTGTGTTCGGTTTACTCTATCAAGGGATTATGAGTTTGTCTTCAATGGAGGTCCATGGTTGATTGCTGATCATTATCTGACAGTTCGAAGGTGGTCTCCATATTTTCGGTCTCATGAGGCTACAATTGACAAGGTTACAGCATGGATTCGGTTTCCGTCAATGCCAGTTGAATTTTATGATCGGAAAACTTTGAAAAGCATGGCTGAGAAAATAGGAAGATTTGTGAATGTGGATAAAACTACCACTGAAGCTTCTCGTGGGAAATTTGCCAGACTGAGTGTCGAGATTGACCTTTCCAAACCACTTGTTCCTCATATTTATATTGGAGGCCGATGGCAAAGAGTGGAATATGAAGGCTTGAGGATGTTATGTTTTTCCTGTGGAAGGTTCGGCCATGATGCTGACGGGTGCAAGGCCAAGCAACAGGAGGAAGAGGCAGTGGCTGATCCCAACGGTGGTGTTCAATCTTCACACACCCAAGTCGCTGTACAGGAGGGTGCAGAGAAAGTTGGCTTCGGTCCTTGGATGGTAGTTAAGAAGCCTCCGAGAAAGGCACCTGCGAATCGGCAATCCAATGATAAAGATAAACCGGTAGCTGCAGCTCCAAGTCCATCCCAGGTCGGTTCTCGATTCGTTGTCTTGAATGATATGGATGATACCCAGGATTCCGATGAGATTGTACCGAATATGGTTGCATCCGGTAAGGCGGTTCTTGTCCATAAGAATGGTGATGGTGGGCCGATGCAAAGGGATAGCAGGAAGCAACTTCAACAGAGCCTTCAAACGGTTGCACAGCTTGCGAACAAGGGTGGTGTGGTGGGTTCATCTTCATCGGGTGTTAAGTCTAAATCTGGGCCGAAAATTGCTGCTTCAGATGGTGTGAATAAGAGCCTTAATGTGCCCCCATAGATAAAACCATTGATCTGAAACAAGCTGCGACAGTGAGAACGCAGAATAAGGAGCCGATTGTGATGAATGATGAGGACACTCCTTCTATAGGGGAACCGACCCAATCCCAAATTAATTCATGTATCAACTTAGACCAAGATGATGACATGATTGGAATTGGTGTCAATGGTGCAGCAAGAGAAAAAGGTCTCTCCTCGGATGAGGATTTTATGAATATTGAGGCGCCTTCACAGGGGGTTAGAGGACGATGGCAAGTCCATGAACTCCTCTTGATTGATTGCTACCTTTCTTCTATTTTTATGTTACTTAACATAATTAGCTGGAATGTGAGGGGCGCTGCTTCTCGACGTAGTATCTGTAATATTAAGAATTTAATTTCGTTGCATCGCCTGCATGCTTTAATCATTTTGGAGCCTCGGATTTCAGGTGACAAGGCGGACAAAGTCTGCAGGCAACTTGGTTTTTCTAATTTCTTTAGAGTAGAAGCAGAAGGTTTTTCTGGTGGCATTTGGCTCTTGTGGAATCCTTTATTTGTTCAGATTGAAGTTCTAGCTTACTCTGATCAGTTTATTCATGCTTTGGTTTCGGGTCCTGGTACTTTTGATTGGCTTTTAACAGCGGTGTATGGTAGTCCGGATGCAGCGGAACGGAACGGTTTATGGCAGTCTTTGACTGAACAAGCCGATTACATCACCTTCCTTGGCTACTCATGGGTGATTTTAATCAGGTTGCTTCAGCTGATGAGAAACATGGTAAGAGGGGAATTAATCTGAGTAATTGTCGCAGGATGTTGAATTGTTTTAAAGAATGTAATTTGGTGATTTAGATGCTTCTGGCCCGAAATTTACTTGGTGGAATAAAAGTGGAGGGGCGAATTTCATCAAGGCTAGGTTGGATAGAGCAGTGGCTAATGATGTTTGGCTTGATTTGGTCAAGAACTTCACGGTAACTATTCTTCCGCGTACAAGTTCTGATCATCATCCTATTTGTTTGAAGTGTTCGGATGGTAGGCCTTTAAATTCGCCAGTATCGTTTCGCTTTGAAAATGCTTGGATGACACATGATAGTTTTCTAGACTGTGTGAAAGCGAGTTTATCTACTCCCAGTACTTCCTTGTTTAATTCACTACAGACACTAGCACAAGATCTAAAGAATTGGAGTATGATTTGTTTCGGTGATATTTATAAACGGAAGAGGCGAGTTTTAGCTCGCCTAAATGGCATCCAAAAGAAGCTAGATTCAGGGCCGAATGACTATTTACTGCAGCTTGAAATTGTGCTTATTGAAGAATATAATTTGATCTGCTTTCAAGAAGAAACTTTACTGAAGCAGAAAAGTCGGATGGATTGGATCAAGTTTGGGGATTGTAATTCCAAATTCTTCCATGCTGCTATTAAGAAGGGCAATGCTAAGAAGGTAATTACTACTTTAAAATCGGATGATGGTTCTTGGTGCTCCGATCCTGATAACCTCAAGCAACTGGTGGTTAATTATTATCGTGAGCTGTATTCGGAGAATGATGTCGGTGTGAGGGTCAGCTTGCCGTCTTTGTGTGAGGGTTGGAAGTTGAATCATGATGAGAAGTTGCTCTTGGATGTGGAAGTTACGGTGGAGGAGGTTAAATCAGCTCTTTTTGGGATGTATCCGAATAAAAGCCCAGGCATTGACGGCTTTCCTGCTGGTTTCTTTCAGAAGGCTTGGAACGTTACAGGGGACAATTTGGTTACTATGGTCAAAACTGCGTTTTGTACTGGTGAAATTGACACTTTTCTTAACCGAACTCTTATTGTGTTGATACCGAAAGTTGAAAGCCCTGAAAAGATCTCACAATTTCGTCCTATCAGTCTTTGCACTGTTCCTTTGAAAGTTGTTACGAAGCTTATGGTGGATAGGATTCGGCCTTTGCTTCAAAGATTAGTTAGGAAAACTCAATCCAGCTTTGTTCCAGGACGTAATACTTCGGATAACATTATCGTAGTTCAGGAGGCGTTGCATACAATGCGGAAAATGAAGAGAAAAAAGGGTGTTGTGGCAATTAAAATTGATCTAGAAAAGGCATATGACAGAATCAGATGGCCTTTTTCACGAGAGGTCCTAGAGGAAATTGAGTTCCCTCCTTCCTGGGTCAATTTGATCATGAATATCGTTTCTTCTAATCAATTTTCCATTATATGGAACCGAGAAAGGCTACCGTTCTTTTCACCATCTAGAGGCATAAGACAAGGAGATCCCCTCTCTCCGTATCTATTTGTTCTATGTTTGGAGAAGCTTGGTCATTTGATTGATGAGGCAGTACAGCAAACTCGTTGGAAGCCTTTGCCGATTACTAATAAGGGTCCTTTCCTTTCTCATGTTTGTTTTGCAGATGATCTGGTCCTTTTTGGAGAGGCATCCACTGAACAACTTGATGTGATGATGGGTGTTTTACATTCGTTCTGTGAGGCTTCGGGTGAGAAGATTAGTTTGGCCAAGTCGAGGATCCTGGTCTCTTCAAATATTGAACATGGCAGAGCTTCGTATTTGAGCAACTACTGTGGCATTCCTTTGACAGTTGATTTTGGCAAATATCTTGGTGCGCCGATGATTCAGGGTAGAGTAACTAAAGCTACTTATAATGCACTTATTAGCAGGGCTCAATCCAGGATCTTATCTTGGGGTAATCAATTCCTTTCCATGGCTGGACGTATCACTTTAATTCAATCAGTATTAGGTGCGCTTCCATCTTATTTGATGCAGACAACTTATCTTCCTGATCATACTGTGAATGAACTTGAGAAGTTAACAAGACGTTTCATATGGGGGGAAGATGTGGGTAATAGAAAATTTCATGCTGTTGCCTGGGAGAATATTTGTTTGCCCAAAGAGCAAGGCGGTTTGGGAGTGAGAGACTTGAGGAAGGCTAATTTAGCTTTCTTGGCTAAATTAGGTTGGCAAATCATTACTGGCAAGGATTGTCTTTGGGTTGATATTATTAAACAGAAATATTTGCGTAAGGATGAATTCTTGTCTGTGAGTTGCAAATCCACTGTTTCATTTACGTGGAGGAGCATTATGAAGGGCAGAGATGTGTTGTTGAAAGGCTTGGGAATAAATATTAGTAATGGCCATGCTACACGTTTTTGGCTAGACAACTGGATGCCAGAAAGCCCTTTATTACGGTATGCTATGCGGCCTATATCTGAAGCTGAAGCTGATCTTTCCGTTGCATCTTATTGTGATGAGTTTGGAGGATGGCACTGGGATGCTTTATCTGAGGTTCTTCCTCCCGATATTGTGCTTAGAATTTCGGCTATTTGGATCAATACTAGTGACGAAAGGGAGGATTCATGGTGCTGGAAGTTGGAGGGTGATGGTTCTTTTTCAACAAGTTCAGCCTACAGGATTCAACTATCCCCTAATCCACCTTCTTCTTTACCTTGGCATAAGGTATGGTCACTCTCTTGTCCTAACAAAATTAAAGTGTTCTTATGGCGAGCTCTACATAGTTCTCTTCCTACAGCTTCTTTTCTGCATCGGAGACATGTTGCCTCTCATTCTACTTGCTTCCGTTGCTCGCATATGGATGAAACTTTGTTGCATGCTTTACGTGACTGTCCTGTTTCCAAAGGTGTCTGGTTAATGTTGAATCCTGCTTTAGCTAATGGGAATTTCTTTTCCCTGGATGAAAAGGATTGGCTTCTTCTTAACTGTTCTAGTCCTATTCGACTATTTGATATGGATTGGGAAAATATTTTTCTGTATGGTGTTTGGTTTATATGGTACTGGCGGAACTGCACCTTGCATGATGGTGATTTTGTGTGGCCTGTAAATTGTGATCAGCATATTTTATCTAGAGCCAAGGAAGCTAGTGATGTTTTAAGATGTTTCAGCTTGAAATTGAAACATGAGTTGTTAATTTCATGGCAAAGGCCTGCTGCATCTTTTGTTAAGGTGAATGTGGATGGTAGTGCTAAAGGGAATCCGGGCCTTTCTGCAGCAGGTGGTTTGATTCGGGATATGCAAGCAAACTGGATTTGTGGGTTCACCTACAGAGTTGGGATTTCTTCCAGTCTGGTGGCGGAATTATAGGCAATTTATTATGGTCTCTCTTTATGCTGGGAACGTGAATTTCGTAATGTTGAATTGGAATCAGATTCACTTCTTGCTGTGTCTAGAATCAAGGGTGTTGCTTCTGATTATAGTCCTCATCATCGTTTGTTGGATGCCATTAATGAATTGTTGAACCGTGACTGGACTTGCAGGATTAAACATATCTATAGAGAGGCAAATATGTGTGCAGACTGGTTAGCCACTCACCATGACGATTCGCAACCGGGACTTCATGTTCTTGACTCTCCACCTCCAGGACTTTTCTCAGTTCTCTCAACTGATGCCAACTAATGCCATAGGTTTAGTTTGGCCAAGAGCCATATGATGTAATTTGTTTTTTTTCCTTCATATAAAAAAAAAAAACCAAATCCAAGTAATAATTTTGTGAAGAGGAAATTAATTTTTAATGTTATTAGTATCATTTCATTTTTATGTTTGATTAGTCAACAAAAATCATTGACTTGATATATATAATATAATAATAATAATTGCTTCTCCTCCATTAAAGAATTAGCTGGCTTATTTGATTTTTTCTCTCTTCAGTTAACTGGCTTAGTTTAGAAGGAAGGAAGAAGAAAATTTTAAAAAAGAAAAAAAAAAAAAGACCCACCATTTTTTCCTGCATAAAAAAGACATATTATTGTCCTACCGAAAAATTGAAAGCATTTTTCTTCTTTTTTCATAATAAGACTCATTTAATTTAATCAATTTTGCAAAGGAACCCCAAGAGGAAAGGAAAAAGGAAAAAAATCCTTAGTACCAAAAACGGAAGGCGAAGGCAATCTGCAGCAACAGCAACCTAAACACAAGCTCCAAAGTTCAAAGGCAGAGCATTGTATTCATGTTAACTTAAAATTTTGTTTTCTTTTGGCCAGCCTTTTGTTACCTTATTTATACACAAAATATTTTATATGAATAAAAACAAGCAATTTATTGAGGTTGAGGCTATTATTCAATCTTCAGGATTCATATAAACCCAAATCAACAAAAGTTTCTCTTTTAAATATCCTTTTCTGGTGTGGAGTGAGAAGGAAGCGGATGATGGCGGGAGTGAATGGTGGAGGGTCTGAAAGAGAGGTATGGAAAGCTCATGCCGCGATGGCGTTGGTGCAGCTCTTCAATGGAGGCTATCATGTAATTACCAAAGTAGCCCTCAATGTTGGTGTCAACCAGCTTGTCTTCTGTGTCTACCGTGATCTTCTTGCCCTCTCTCTTCTTGCCCCCGTCGCCTATCTTCGGGAAACGTATGACCTTTTTCTTTATTCTACTATCTCTTTTCCTGGGTTTGAGTTTGACTTTGCTTGTTTTATGCTATTATTGTAAATTGGTTCAATCCTCTTCTTATGCAGATGAAACTGGATATCGGGGATTTTCTCTTGCTTCTAATGTTTGGATTTTTATGCATGCTTTGAATCCATAATTTGACACTTTGATCTGCGGTCTTGAGTTTAATTGACTCTTCCATTTGTGATTAACCTTATACCTAGATGCCTAATCGATCTGTTCCCATTAAGATGAATCTACATTGTGTCCACAGCTAAATTGTAAATGTGATTACCTTAGTTTGCTTCCTCTTGCCTATAATTTGTCCATTTCAGTCAATTTTGATATTGCATCTCTGTTCTGTATGTTTACCAGCAACTTATCATCTGCAATCATGTTTTTTGTATTTTGGATGTTTGAATTGAAAATATAACTTCTTGTTTCATTTTCCTGCAGAAGGATTCGACCTCCTATGACTAAGCGCCTCCTGCTGTCATTCTTCTTTCTTGGGCTAACTGGGTCAGTATTGCTTCTCTAAACCATCTTACTTTATCTTGCAATACATCATCTGCTACTTGTTCCTGATAAAACTTCCTGCTAGCCAACTTATCCAGTTCTGTTAAATTCGAATAGGATATTTGGCAACCAGCTTTTATTTCTCCTTGGTCTAAGCTACACAAATCCAACATATGCTGCTGCCATACAACCTTCGATTCCAGTCTTTACCTTTATCTTGGCTGTAATTATGGGGTAATTGCAACAATTTCATAGTGTGTTTTTCTAAATTTTACTCCATTTTGGTTCATTTCTATTTTTCTATGAAAACAAGCATATATTTTGATATCTGTTTCTTTTTGCTGTGTTTTGTATGAAATTGTACATGCAGTACAGAAAGGGTGAATTTGCTCAAAACTGAAGGTCAAGCAAAGGTTGGAGGTACCCTGATCTGTGTTTCTGGTGCAATATTAATGGTTTTGTTTCGTGGTCCAGCTTTGCTTGGACAAGAGGATGCAGACTTTGCTATACAACATGATATAAGTGCCAGGGGTCAACCAGAACCTTCTGGATGGCTTATGTCCAGTTTTGTCAATTATGGACTAGAAAATTGGCATGTTGGAGTTTTATGCCTAATAGGGAACTGTATCTGCATGGCTGCTTTTCTGGCCATTCAGGTATGCCATCAAATATAATTGGTTCTTGGATGGTTATTCAATTATTTTCTTTTTTATCACTAATATCAACAAATCCTCTACAAGAAGGTTCCTTTCCCCCATTTCTCTCATTATTCTCAAAAAATGAATCACAGCAAGCTGCATTCCTGTAAAAGCTTTTCTTTGTTGTAGTAGATTAAGTATCATAATCTTATTTGCCGGACAGAACAAACAGAAGCCTCTGCTTAAGCAACATAAAGATAAAACAGCCCATTGTAGTGATGAAAATTAGTTGAGATTTGACATGCCATTCCTGTTTTCCCTAGCCTGTTTGAGCCGTGCTTTAGTCTGCAATGTTTTG
This sequence comes from Corchorus capsularis, assembly GCA_001974805.1. NCBI lineage: Eukaryota > Viridiplantae > Streptophyta > Magnoliopsida > Malvales > Malvaceae > Corchorus > Corchorus capsularis. Next base: position 69,685 of record AWWV01008750.1, read on the forward strand.
ATTAGACCTCACAGTAACTATCTGGTGCTTTGGGGCTGTCTTTGCCTTGGCAAACACTACGTATATTTAAATCTATCTTTGTTTGTGGTTTTCACGAGTAATAGAATCTTATCCAATTTCATCATTAACAACTAAATAAAATTTATGACAAATAGCGCTTACTTGTTTCATCATTTGCAACTATACTCATTTTTTGCAGGCGTATTTGCAGTAACTAACATAGCCTTATTAACTTATTCCAGGCTCCAGTTTTAGCCAAGTACCCCGCCAATATTTCTGTCACAGCATTGTCCTATTTCTTTGGTGCTATATTGATGGTGGGAACTGCAATTTTTGCTACCAATGAGTCAACAGACTGGAGTCTGACACGGTCTGAACTTTTGGCAGTCTTGTATGCTGTAAGTTTCTCGTGGATTTTATATGATCTCTATAATTTTACAAGTCAATTTGGTAAAAGACTAGCCTGTTTAAATCTTTTGGGTCAATGTTTGATATGCTAGTTTAATAACCAAGACCTCAGTCAATGAGTCTTGGTTTACGTTTCATTTTTTTAGACTTTTGATTGTATATTTAAATTGTACCTGGTGGAGAAGGTAATGGATTCATGTAACTAATGCCATCTAGTTTGAAACCTGTGTGCTAAGTTGGGTTCATTAGTCTATTATTATGTGTTAAGTAAGCAACATAATAGGTGTAATTGGAATAAGAAATGTAAATGGTATTTAACAATAATTCCCCTGATGTTTTTCCAAAACACACTTTTATCCCTATAGTTTTACCTACACTAACCTCCTCCAGCTCCTCCTTAACACAAATTTTAGGGATATAAGGTAGAAAAGTGTCGTCATAGAAGGTGGTAAGCTACATCCCCTGTAGAAGGCCCTGTGAAGTGCATGATTTCTTGGAGTGAGAGGCAGTAAGTGTAGAAATATATTGAAATAAGCGAAGTTTAAGAAAACTGATGGTAGAAGGGGGGTAAGCTTTGCTCTTTTCTTTAAAATGTGAGACCATTAAGTATGCTAGGGTCTGGAATTTTGATTTTAGAAGCTATCAATGACAATGATGGCTGCTGGAAATCCCTTCTAGTCGCCAAAAGGAAAGAGGGTAACATTTAAAAATATGGCATCAAAGAAGTAACAATAATGTAAATTCCTGTTTAGAACACTGAAATCTATAGAACTAAGCTACATACTAAATAGGTAAACCTGAAGTTATGGATATTTTACTTTTGCAGGGAGTTGTTGCATCTGCTCTTAACTATGGAATGCTGACATGGTCGAATAAGATCTTGGGGCCTTCTTTAGTTGCTCTATACAATCCACTTCAACCTGCAGCATCAGCCTTTCTGTCAAGAATTTTCCTCGGAAGTCCAATTTATTTGGGAAGGTCTTACTTCTGTCTCTTCCACTACAAATTGCTAGAAGTTATATCTCTCATGCAGTACAAAAGTAGGGCTTAATTTTCTTCACTTCATTTCTCTCAAACGCAAGGAAAGCTGATATAGACTTGCTTGGTTTTGTTTGTTATTAATTTGTAACAGTGTTGTTGGGGGATTGCTAATAATTGCTGGTCTGTATGTGGTGACATGGGCATCCTACAGAGAAAAACACAGCGGATTTGGGATTGTTCGCTCAGCTGAACCACTCATTCACAAAGATGCATCATCAAGTAACAAGAACCCATACCAGAGACCAAGTATATTCTCAGGCTCACCTCTCTTATCACCTAAATCCAGTGATTAATTATGTAATGTAATGACAAGTGATGTAACGTTCAATGACATTCCGATGGACCAATTTTTCACAGCTACATTTATTGGATCAAAGAAAATGGTTTCACTTTCAACTTTGATGGGTGGTTCGCTGCAATGGCAAAAGAGAATATAAATACATCTTCAATTCAAAAGGCAACTGTTGTTGTTATGTTGGACGTGGTGAGGCCTGAGGCCTGATGGTGTGCTGATTTGCTCCTCCATGCTGAGGTCTTGTGATAATACGAGTAGTATATTTTGTTTTAGGAAACTTGAAACTTTTACTTTCTGATGATTTATTTTATACTTTCAAATGCAATAAATTTGATTTACTTGATTTGAATGGCAGATGGCAACTACTACTAGTTGATTTGAAACTTCAATTTCTGATGATTTATTTTCCTTTTTTAAATGAGACGAGTTTTTATCAAAAAAAATTTCTTCTGTTAAGAATGAATAAGAAAAAAGATGTGGAAGTTGAGTAACAACAACATGAAAGGGGTCAATGTAGAAAATATGGAAAAAGACAGGGTAACTTGTGCAAATACAAGGGGAAAAGAGACTTTAAAGCAAATTATTAATCAAGTTTTTTAGAAACTGAAAAATTACTACGAAAGATTTATTTTTTTCCTCCCTAAAATTTTCAAATTGAATAAATTAAAAAGAAAGGAAGTTTGGAAAGGCTAATAAAAACCCCCCCAAAAAGGCCTAAACCTTTACGGGTGGATCAATTTAGGCCTAATGGCAATAATAATTGTAACAATTTGGACCAAAAGCCATGTAGATATAGCCCAAATCAGGCCTAAAATCGATGGGATATGAGGCGTGAGTGCAACTCGCCGTCACTGTTATAACGTCTCTAACGTGTTAATTAATTAAAAAAGCTAATCATCTTTGATCTTTCTCATTGAAATTGGATACTGAAAGTGAAAGTTGCATTTGTTGAGTGTTGAGAGCTTGTGTTCCAGGATGAGCTTTTCGGGTCACCTCCTTTGTCTATTGAAAAAACCACCTCAAACTTGTATAATTTCAGCTGCAAACGCCTTCGAGTTTTTCAGATTGACAATCCAATAGCGAAAGCCCCAATTTTACCCAAAAACCAAAGCCTAACTTTCGAAACCTCAAAACCAAATCCCACTTAGCGAAAATTCACAGAATTTTGAAACCCCTAACTTATCAAAACCAAAACCAAAGCCAAAGCCTAAGATTGAAATTCTCAATATCGAAACCTTTTAAGCTAACCCAAAGCCAAAGGCCAACACCACTTTGCGTTTTCCATTGGATCCCAGACACTGAATCCCAAACTCACAGCAGTTTGATTTATTAAACAGTTTATTTGTACAGATTTTAAATACAAGGCAGACATCTGGGTACTGCCGCAATCTCAATCAACACTCTTATTCTCCAGGTTTTTCTCAAACTTGTTCTTACTCCTTCACTTATACTAGAACTAGAATTTACAGTTATACTACATATTGAAGATCAATCTGTTTTTGCTGCACATGACCTTAATATCCTGCTTAAATTTTAGTAAATGAACACCTTTTCTGTATACACTTGATTGTCGATTTCCAAACTATGAGAAAAGGTCACATGAACTTGATATTATGCCAAATGTAGAATGCATCAAGCAAATGGAAGCCTCACACGGCAGTATATAAGTCAAGGAAATAATATATCCAGCCTACACACTTGATATTATTTGGTTTCTACTTCAAGGATCTTATAGTTTCCATATCCAATCGAAGGGACTAAAACACCAATTTGCCCAAGTCATATGGATTGATCAATTTTGCTAATTTTCTTAGTCCTTTGCGTATAGCATTCAAAACCCCTCATCATCATATTCATAGCATTAAACATCAAACTTTTCTTGGAAGCTCTTCTTGTGTTACTAATACAACAATCATCTCTATCATTTTTACAAACAATTGATTTCTTATTTTTTTCATTTGTCCTGAAGCTTTGTATGATTTTATTCATTTATGTTTGGAATTTCAAATTGGAAAGAATGAGCATTCTCAACCCGATTCGGTATTGTCATTAATTTAACTTGAAATGCTTTGTTAGTCTATATTAATTCTGATTGTATATTTAGGCTGTACTTACAATGTGCCACCACCTAGTTTTCTCTCTTAAATTCCTTGTGGTATTATGCCAAATCAGTACTGAACTTTTGACCATAAACTGATAATGTCTTTATATTTTGAATTCAATCTGTTCCTGAGTGACATTTTAGCTCTCTGATGTTCTGTAATGCTTAAATACTATAAAACCTTGATTGCTGTTCCATGAACATAGGAGGTTTGACGGGATACGATCACACAAATGGCGAGTGAGAAAGAGGGAGAAGCATCTCAGCAAAGTGCAAGTCCTCCAACCAACCTAATGGAACTAGTGCAGCAGAGATATCAGAAAATGAAGGAGCATGCTGAAACTTATCCTTATGTGTGGGCATCCTACACACTTGTTTATGGAACTTTGGCGCTCTGGACTGCTTATCGGTGGAGAAAGCTTCGCAAGACTGAGGACAAAGTGCGAGCCCTTCAAGAGAGACTCCGCAAACTTGTTGAAAATGAGGAATCCGCAAACTCTGCTACATCAGTAAGAAAGGCTCCAACGTCTGATGATAAAACTCCCAACTAGTTAATATATACATATGGTAATGTTTCAGCCTCCTCCATATAAGGAAAAAGAAAATATATCCAGATTGGGAGATGCAAATGCTTGACAAGTAATTTGTCAAAATTGTAATGAAGATACTGTGCATTGATAGTTGGGAAGTAGTATTTTATTTCATTTACATGATTTAAATCTATCTTTTTCCAAATAGCTAGTATCAGTTTATGGAACTTTGGCGCTCTGGGCTGCTTATCGGTGGAGAAAGCTTCGCAAGACTGAGGACAAAGTCATTTACATGGTTTATTTCATTTACATTTTTCTACTAATATTATATAAGTCAAGGAAATAATAATCAACTGTAAGAATTACTTAGTATATGAAAATTCAATTTTGAGGTTATAGATAACATAATTATCATTATTTTGACTTTACAAACAAAGACAAAAAGAAATATTAAATTTGGAATTTTTCATACAAAATTGTAAAGGATATTGATAATTACTTAGAAATATTTGCCGAGACAGTAAAACAAGGACATGTGGCCATGATTAACTGTCTTGTTTGATTCCTTCCTCTAATTCCCTTCTAACGAATGAATTCTGATTAATAATTCTAATGGTCAATGAGAGAGCTTTGATGTGAGGATTTGTGGGAATTGCCTATGAAATGAAGTGATGTGTTTTTGTCTCTATAAATAATTTACTCTTTTATTGCTTTTCTTTTTGCTTTTGAATTGTTCTAAAATTTCAATTAGTTGGCCTTCAATCTTTTTATTTTATTTTATCCACAAATTAAAATTCAATGATCTTAATTAGAACAAGTGGGTTACTCCGCGCTAGTGCTGCGGAGTCTTTTCATTACAATAATTTTGTTATAGTCATGACGGATACAGGGTGGGGGCACCGAGGGCAAGTGTATTTTTAGGTTTCTCATATTTGAAAAAGTAATTTATAAATACTAAATTAAACCCCTTGAATATTGAAATATTGATAGACTATTGAGCATTAAAAAAACTTACTGGACTTGATATTCTTCAATTGAGTAAACACTTTCGCTTTTCAAAAAAAAAACAAATACTTTCAACTCTCTAAATCTTTTGGCAAAAAAAAAAAACTCTCTAAATCTAAAGATCAAAAGAGACACTACGCATCAAAAAGCCTTTCAGTCTTTGCATCACATTAAAAACTTTTTTTTTTTGTAAAATCACATTGGAAACCTTTACTATTAGCAGTTAATTGTCTTGAACCAAATAATCCTACAGTGCATATATTTGTAATATGACAAAACTATAGAAAATAATAATATTACCATTATGCATTTCTCAGGAAGTCGTAAAAATTTGAAACTAATACATGGTATCTTGAATTCAATTAGTAATTACTAATATGAGTTACAAATATGATATAACTATTGGAAAAAGTAGATCTCACAAGAAATTTCCTTGAAATTTAGGGTACAAATGAAATAGTGCAACTATATAAAATTAACAATACAATGCTAGAGTGAAAAAATTATCAGTCAATGGTTGAAAAACTTTTGTAGAACTGAGCAACTGAAACGAAACGTTAAAATTTAAATTCCAAATAAGCAAGTGAAAAAAAAAGGGAAACTAATTAGCATCAAAAGGAATGCATCAAGTGTGAATCCCTAAATTCATTTAAAACCCACTAACAAATAGCATAATCCAGGGGGCATGAACCAAATATATATCAGATTACTTTAATGTCCCAAAACAAACAAAAATCATCAAGTGTGAATTGAGGGTGATGAAGTAAAAACCAAGTGATTAAATGACCAAAACGGGGCGATTGGCTCTTCTCTGGTTGAAAGTTGAAAGGGTAATTAGTCTTTTCGGAGTGTATAAAATTAATATGTAGTATATATATTGTGAATTAATATAGTATCCTTTTATGCAATATCTTATCCTCAAGGAGTTTTTATTAACACAAAGGTGAAAAACTCTCCGTCACTTCATCTGTCTTCTCCATCATCTTTTATACTTGTATATCTATAAAGTTCCTCTGATTTCTCATTTGTGGGTGTAGGATTAATAAACATGAAAAAAAAAAACACACACACATAAGTGACATATAATTGGAACAAAATGAAAGGAATTACCTAGACTCTATGTATACATTCTCCAATCATGATTCATGAATGACTTTGTAGGTGCAAATTTAACAAATCTGACCACCTTACCTTTTGTTTTGATTTTAATTACAAAATTACCTATATTTATCAATTTTACATATTATTTATCAATTTTTGATTGATAATCCCAAAATTATCTCGTGACTCTTAATTTGTTCAAATTTGTGCGTAGGATCTTTTGACAAAAAGTTAACAAAACAAAGCTAACCATAACTCCACTTGGCACCTGATGATGAATGGATGGTAAAATTTATAGCCACCCTTAATTCCAAAAACCCTCGAGAAAAACCCAATTTATATGTATGATGTAGTTAAACCAAGTCCAATAATATTTTTGATATTTTGTTATTTACTTGGATTTAATATTTTAATTAAAAGTTATTTTATTTAGTGGGTCCATTAGGATTTTAGTATTTTTTAGTATAAATAGAGATTTAAATCTAGGGTTTCAAGTGAGACTCAAGGAAGCTCCAAGTTTAGGTGAGCCTCAAAGAAGCTCCAGGTCCTGTGTTGTGTATGAGACTTGGGAAGTTGCCCAAAGGATGCCTCTGTTGAAACCCATTTAGGGTTAGTCAAGAAAATTGTGTTTGTGTGTTAGAGTCTCCATTAAAATTTGTGAGTTGAGTTTTTCAATTTAATAAAAAGTTTCGTGTGTTTTGGTTTTTTTCTCCTCTCAATCAAAATTAAAAGTTTTTGCTCCTACAATTGGTATCAAAGCAAGGTTACGTCCTGGGTGGTGTGGTGTGGAAATTTTGATTGGGGAGGAGAATAGAAAAGAAAAGAAATTATAGATGCAGTTTGTGCAGGGAATCTCCATCAATTTTGATGGGAAAAATTCGTTTCAAGAATGGACTGCTATGATGCAGAATTATTTGAAAGCGGTAGATCGTTGGGATGTTGTTGAAAAGGGGTTTGTTATACCAGCTGATATGGATGATTTGACAGAAGTGCGGAAGGAAGAATTGTTATGTCTTTGTTATAAAGATCGTTTGGCTCTTACCTATATTCGAATGAATGTGAGTGTTGAATTGTCGGTTTGGGATGAGATTCATAAAGCGAAGTCATCAAAAGAGGCATGGGATATTTTGCTTCAATCATATTCTGATCAAACTTCTGATTTGGAAGACAAATTATTGGATGGGAAGGAAAAAAATATTTGATGAAGAAATATCTCGATTATCAAAAATCGAGGTTGGAGATCTTGGTTTGTGGGATTTTAGTTTTGATGTAAAGTTTTCTGCTGAAGTCTTGAGATTGTCAAAATTGACTTTGAAGGTTTGTGGGATTTTGGTTTGGATGCAAAATTTTCTGCTGAAATTTTTAGATTATATCAAAAATTGATCTTGACGATTTGTTTGCAAAAACAGTTTTTGAAGATAGTGTGGTTGATAAAATTGCTCATATGGGTCAAGAAGATGATATGATTGAAGTTTTTACTTTGGATCAGGTTGAAAGTTGAAACAGAAATTGTTGATTTTTTAGGTTTTGAGAAAATTTTCAGGTTTGAATATGCTGGTATGGAATTTTTTGGTGAAGGGACTAACATGAAAGAATTTGGTGCTAATTTCTTTTATGATGAATGGGTGAGCATGGATCAATTCTTTGAAACTAAGAAACTGTTTGGCAAGTTTGAAGATGAAGGAGTTCCTCGTGTGAAGATGAAGATCCAATTTGACTGTACGAAGAAGATGCTACACAACAACAATTGCATTGAAGATTCAGGCGATTGATGGCATTGGTTCATGGATCATGAAGAGCTCGGTTTAAGGGAGGCTATGTTGGAGTTAAACCAAGCCCAATAATATTTTGGGTATTTTGTTATTTAGTTGGGTTTAATATTTTAATTAAGAGTTTATTTATTTAGTGGGTCCATTAGGGTTTTAGTATTTTCTAGTATAAATAGAGATTTAAATCTAGGGTTTCAGGTGAGACTCAAGGAAGCTCCAAGTTTAGGTGAGGCTCAAAGAAGCTTCAGGTTTAGGTGAGACTCAAAGAAGCTCTAGGTCCTGTGTTGTGTGTGAGGCTTGGGAAGTTGCCCAAAGGATGACTCTATTGAAACCCAGTTAGGGTTACTCAAGAAAATTGTGTTTGTGTGTTAGAGCCTCCATTAAAATTTGTGAGTTGAGTTTTTCAATTTAATAAAAAAGTTTCGTGTGTGTTGGTTTTTTTCTCCTCTCAATCAAAATTAAAAGTTTTTGCTGCTACAATGTATAATATATATATATATATATATAACTTTCCTTTTATTCTTTAGCTGCTGCTCAGTCTTCTGAATCTCTTTCAAGGATTTCCAGATGTGTACATCAGTTTCATGTACATTTAAGCCTTGCATTGCAACAAGCAGCTATGGAAACTTGCTTTGTCGAAAATATATGTCAATAACAGCAAGAAAAGAAGTGATTGCATATCCAGAAGTGATTGACCAAGCAAGGCATTCCCTTGCACAGATTTACAAGTGCAAGAAAGAATGATAATACGGAATTAATGAAGCAAATTAATGCCAATTACGGTGTTAGAAAAAAAATCAACTAGCCAAAATTAGTTTACAAAGAATTGATAGAAAGTGTTAAAGAAATGGAAAATTTTGGTTAAGTACAAAGGCTTGTTTATATTATAGATAGCATGAGGGTAACATGGTCTTTTACAAGTTTGTACTAACTATTGAAGGGTGATCTTCCTATTTAACCAAATATGGTGATCAAAGATCACTAGTAATCTTTAATGACCCAACTAAACAAGAATTGACTAAGATTACCAGTGATCTTGCATCACTGGTGATCTGGGGGTGATTCTAACCAAACACACCCTGAATTACTCCTCAATACATTTCTTATTTTATTATTTTTTTTCATTGAAATATTTCACCTTACCATATAAATTTATATATATTATAGAGCATATATTTCTTTTTTACCAGACTAATTGCTCAAATTGGTCCCTAACGTTTGTGAAAATACTCAAATAAGAACCTAATCTTCTAATTTGGTTAATTAAGTCCCTAACGTTGCAAAATCAGTTCAAATCAACCCTAATGTCAATTTAAGTCCCTAAAATTTTGGAGTTTATTAGGATTTCAATTTGACGTCAGGGACTTAATTAACCAAATTAAATGGTTGGTTCCTTATTTGAGTTTTTTTGCAAACGTTAAGGACCAATTTGAACATTTAAAAAAGAAGAAAGAAAAGAAAAAGAAAAAACCAACCAATCAAGAAGGGCCATTTGCCATCCCTCATGAAAAGTAATCACGAGGGATTACTTTTATTATAGTACAAGGTTTTTCCCGCGCGCGCTACGCTGCGCGGGTGATAATATGGGAGTATAGAAAAAGATAATTAGTGACATATAGTGAATGAAATATTAATTAAGTTAGGGAAAAAAGTTAAAAAAAAAAGATAAAAAGAAAGAAATAGGAAGAAGGGAAAATGGAATGTGTTTTTGTTGGTGGATTTTGTGTTTCACTGGCCTTTTGGTTTGCTGGGCTCATGCCTGGTGAGAATAGAAAAGAAATGCGATAATTGGTATTTTATTGATTTTGTGAATAAGGAGAATGCTTCAAAATATCTAAGTTTATATTAATTAAGTTAGGGAAAAAAGTAAAAAAAAAAGGTAAAAAGAAAGAAATAGGAAGAAGGGAAAATGGAATGTATTTTTGTTGGTGGATTTTGTGTTTCACTTGGCTTTTTGTTTGCTGGGCTCATGCCTGGTGAGAATAGAAAAGAAATGTGATAATTGGTATTTGACTGATTTTATGAATAAGGAGAATGCTTCGAAATATCTAAGTTTTTACTCTTGAAGGAATATTGGGAATAATTTATGGTGGCTGAGAATTTTTGTCGCTTGCGATCAAGGAATGCTAAAGTGTGATAAATGTAAACTGCATAGAATGCCCGCTTTATATATCTAATAAAAGGGTCATAGTTTCATGTGGGGGAATGTAACATATGCAAGTAGTAGTAATTAGACTAAAAGATATCTAATACTAATATATATATATATATATATATAATAATAATAATATTTGCAAATATCATATATAAGAATTTTCATAGATATCATAACCATAAGTAACCTGGCATGATATATCCATGATATATCAAAAGGCCATTGTTTCATGAGCGGTAACTAAAGATATGCAGCTAGCACTGATGACATCAAGACGTGCATCATATCAACATGATTGATGCAAAAGAAACAAAAGTTAGTAAGCAAAAGAGTCTAAGATTTCAATTTAAGCTTTGGTTGGTCATATACAAACATCAATTTATCTTTGAAGCTGCAAAATGATTCCATTGATTAACACTGCATATGGCTCCAAATGAGATTGATGAGTGGATCAGTCTAAGTCTAAGAGGAGAGTCAGGGCATCGAGGGCGCTTTGAATTCAACAATCAATTCAAAATTTTCATTCCTTTGGACATATATAACTTAGTAGTTTCTTTCTTCAATAGCATCCAATTCCAAACCAATTGGCGGGCAAGAAGAGACTCAACCAATGAATCTTTACCTGGTGAAGGCTGGTGATTCTCACTTCTTTCTTCCTTACCCTCAATGGATCTTGCCTGCTGCCATAATGGCTTACTATACCATAATACCTCATCTTCATCAGCTTAACCTGCAAAAGTAAGTAAACAAATCAACATGGAAGCATTCAAATACTTATGGTATGTGACTTATAATAAGCATAGTTAGTTATGAGCTACTGAATTGGACATAAACATGCTAATATTCAATCAGCTAAAATATATGCATGAACAAAACTGACAAATGGGTAAAGATTATCAAATGTTCTCAACTTCTCATAGAATGCAACTATATGGTTAAAATGTAGTCTTAATAAAAATATTGTTCAAGTGTTTTCGTGCAAAGCCCACAGAAAAGTGAATTAATAGCAATTATTTCCTTTACCTTGCTTGTGGCATCTCAAATGGAGGGGTTAAAGCTTGTAAACATCTACTTATTTCTCAATGGAGGTGCCAATTGAGCCATTCTTGCCATAATGACTTGCGGCTCAGATTAAGGGATTTGAGCAAATCACTTGCAACTTGGATAACCCATAGATACGTACACATTCAAATCTGTAGAATTATAAGTTCAAATTAAGTGGGCAAACATTGCTTGGTTTAAGGGAAAATAATCTATATAAATATTTGAGAAATTGATGGATACTTATCTGCCAATTGAAAAATTCCTAGCATTGTAACATAGTCTCCAACATTGATTCCGCTATTACCACTCTTCCTTCAAATCATCAAGTGAAATCATGTCTTTTTCATATTATTCCTGCTCTAAAGTAAGAAGGGTTGAGAAAACTATTAAACACCGTATAACAAAATAGCCCAAGCAACAAAGAGGCAACGAAAATAGAAATAACTGAGTAGATTCCCAAACAAAATTACATTCTGAATAGAGAAAAAGAAAATACAGTAAATTCAGTACCTTTTGCTTTGAAGAAGCCATGAGGAAACTCTAACTGTGTAGAGAAACACAAAAAAAGTCAATCAAATGATGTAAGAAATGAAAAGGAGTAAATAAAGAGATAACACAACAGCCAAGAGTAGAACAAAGGTAGTTTCCTTCAAAGATTTAATAAGACAAATGAATCATTAAGACAATAAGGGAAACAATACTGCTCAAAAGCAGCAACATATATAAAAAACACTATAAGATTGAAACAAAAAAAAAAGCAACATGAATGGTGAAAACAGTTATGTAACCAAAATCCAAGAAAGGCTCAATACATATAAATCAATAAATAAGATGCAAGACAAAATAGGGCCAAAGAAACAGTAATACCGGAATGATAGATACCAAAAAAAAAGATGCAAGACGCAAGACGATCAACATGGTTGAATTAAAGAAACGAAAGAGGTCATGAGAAGAACAGGATGGAGCAAGGAAATAAAAACAGGGGCATGAAAAAAGGGGGGGGGGGGGGATGAAACAGGAGATACTAAGCAAGAACGTGGGGGAAAATCACTGAAACGGTAAAAGAGGAGCAAATCCCTGAAGTAATCGCACCTATGAGCGAAGAAAATAGAAAAGGAGTGATGAAGAGGAGCAAAGAGAAAGAGGGGAGATGAGGAGAAAGAAAGAGAAGGAGAAAACAGAAGGAAAAATAATGAGAAAAGAAATATATGGACAGAAATTAAAGTAGCAAAAGAAGTGTCTAGAAGCAAGAGGAAACGTGATGAGAAGAAAAAAAAATATCAAGAACCAAATCAATTGAGTTAGAACAATTGTTTCCCCAATCTAATGGAGTCCGGATGGAAAAAAATTGAAACCCAGCAAACTGGAAACAGTGGAAGCAAGAACGGTGGAATGGGATGGAAAGAGAGACTGAAAAAAAAAAACGCGTCAGTAAAGAGAAGAAGCAAAAAGTAATAAATTGACAATTTTATCCCCACAAAAACAGTGCAAAACAGCGCCAAACAGTGCACCAGATTAATGTGGTTTAAGAAAATAAATTACCTAAAAGTCATTTTAACTTCAGAATTAGTATGTGGTTTATATATATATATATATATATATAATAACCTCTGTTCCTATTTATATGTCATCACCTTGGTCAAACAATTTCAACTTTGATCAACTTTGACCATCTTTTAAAAATATATATATAAACCAAAATAAAATTTTAAAATAATATTCATAAACTTTGGAACACAAGCTTTTCAAAGTATATTTTTTGAAATTTTAGTTCTACATATTTTTCTTTAAAATAATGGTCAAAGTTGAAATTGTTTGATCAAAATGATGACATATAAATAGGAACAGAGGGAGTATATAGTAAGTAGTGGTGCAAACGTTAGGAACCAATTTGAACATTTATCCAAAAATCCATGAAATTGAAAAAAAAAAAAGGAAGAAACCAATCAATCAAGAAGGCCATTTGTCATCCCTCATAAAAAGTAATTATGAGAGATTACTTTTACTTTTATATATTTTATTATAGTTATAGTTAAAGTGTCAAAACCCTAGCCATTTCCTTCTTTCTCCCTTCTCGAGTTTTTCTTGCTTTGTTCTCTTTTTGCTCCTCCTCCTTGGCAATTACTGTCAAGGGGATGAGGGGTTTGGTTTTTTTTTATTTCGTATCTTGTTTTTTTTTTTTTTAGTTTTAGAATAAAGTCTTAGTGGTCTGTTATTCTGTTTGGGTTATCAGTCTCCATATCTTTAGATCTTGGATGTTTGAGTTAGTTCAGTTTGTCGAGTCAGTTTATTTAGTTTGTTTGATGTATTTTGAGTTTACAATAGATTGAGGATTTCACCATCATATTGAGATGGGTTTTCTTTGGGGTTTTCAGATCACTCACCTTTCTGTCGTTGGTGAAAGCTCATAGAAGCGAAAACGAAGAGGTGTCGCACGTGCTAGAAACTCATGGGAAAGGTTCGAAACTCCAATTCAAAGGATTCATATCATGATGACATATCCATATCAAGACGTTGATGATAAAATTCAATATATTGTAATATGAATTATGTAATTTCATTTTCATGAATGAAATTTTCTTAAAAAAAAAAGTTATAGTTAAAGTAATTATGAAAAACCAACCAACCAACGAATTAATAGTTATACTACTTATCGAAGATCAATATGTTTTTGCTGCACATGACCTTAATATCTTGCTTAAATTTTTGTAAATGAACATGTTTTCTGTATACACTCGATTGTGGATTTCCAATTCCCATGTTTATTTGTATGCCTCCAACACCAAACTCTTTTTGGGTTCTTTCAAATTTATGCCCAACGCTAATCCTTTGTTTTAGGCAGAACCTAAGAATTGAAAAAACATTGCTGGTTATTTCGTTTCTGGGTTTCCCTTCGATATATATGTTTTTCTACTTTTATCGTATAATATTCGCAACTCATTCAATTTCATCACTGGATTTGGCTGTTAACTAAAAAGAAAAAGTAGTTTGGAGTTTTTTTTTTGGGTAGGAAAGTTGAAAAAGAATGCTTTTTGTTTAAATTAAATAAGGGATTGCTAAATATCGTCCCATTTTTGCTATTTACCGTCCCAATTTTTACACTTTTGTCCTTTACCCTTTGCACTGCCCCAATTTTTACACTTTTGTCCTTTACCCTTTGCACTTTTTACAATTTTTACACTTTTTATATTAAGTCTCCCCACTATGACGGCTAGACAATTTTTTTTAAATAATAATTATTTTTTAAAAGAAAAATAGCCGTGCCGCCCCACCGGTCCTAAATTTTGTCAAAAATTACATTTTTCTTAAATTGTCATCAAAATACGGCATGTTATCGTTCTTTCTTAAATCGTCATCAAAATACAGCATGTTAACGCTATTTTACGTCCGTGATAGTTTCAAGATTAGAAAATGAAGCGAAAGACAAAAGTGTAAAAAATGGGACGGTAAATAATAAAAATGAGACGGTAATTAGCAATTCAGTTAAATAATTGTGTCTAGCATTTTCATTTTTTTTTTGGGTTTTCCTTAAAATACAAAGACAAAGATAGAAAGAGAATCTGTGTTGTCGATAGTGGACCGTGGTCGACACGTGCTATCAAATACAAGCAGATTTACGGACAAATTCTAAATCCTGTGTACTTCTACAAGCTCCCACTTTTCTTTAGTACTAATTGATAATAAATTCTGAATCCTTATATTTTGGAAAATAGAAATTAATTTTCCAATAGAGTTCGAAGCTTTCAGTTTATCTATTTCGAAATTTAATTTAGGCGTTGTATATTAGCGCTGAGAAATTAAGCTATGTCGGAGAAGTTTTCGCCAACTCTCAGAATCGGAGATCTCAGCGATTTCATTGCACCGTCTCAAGCCTGCGTCGTTTCACTTAAAGGACTCAAAGCAACTCCTAACAAACCTGAATCTCAGGTACTTATACCTTTTCCTCTACTTCATTTATTTTTTTTTTCTATTCGAATTTATTTGAATTTGATTCAAAATTGGATACGAAAGTTTATTTTTGGTTTGTTATTCGGATATCTTTATTTTATTTTATTTTTAGCTGTTGCTTATGTTTCCATTCTTAATAACCGCAAAAGCATTGTTCTACTAATTATCAGATTGCTTAGTAGTAGAAGAAAGTAAATGCTATTCATTTCCTTTGGTTAAGTTTTTCTTATTTAAAACACTTTGGTGAAGGTGAAGATTTCAAATGTTAAGAGTCAGCAAACAGAACCTGTAAAAATTTCACTCAAGGATTGCTTGGCATGCAGGTAATATTTTCCTCTATCTTTATGGTTTCTTATTTTGTGCATTGAAACTTGAAAGGAACTCTTTTCTGTACTTAAGGCTAATTCTAGAAGTTTGTACCAATTACAATCATAATTAGAACATAAATAGAAGTTACTGAACCCAAGTAAAACAATAAAGCAATACTGAGTGCCTAATCTAGGATTGCTGATCGTTTCCTTAACAAGTGCTGTAAGTTTTTGTTTAATTGTTAGGTTTTCAAAGGCATATTATAAAATTTTTGTCGCAATGTTTCAGTGGCTGCATAACCTCTGCAGAGACTGTGATGCTTGAGAAGCAAAGCTTAGATGAATTCCTTTCCAATATTAATAAACAGAAGGCTGTAATTGTATCCCTCTCTCCTCAGTCTAGGGCCTCCTTTGCTGGTCACTTTGGCATTCCTCCACTACAGGTATTATAGAACCTCAGAAATTGTATCTTCCCTTGCCTTTGTTGATTTTTCTTGGTACATTTATGGGCCCACTATATTCATTCCTAGGTACTCATAGGTGAAGAAACAAATTACTCAAGTACACATAGGGGTGCCAACCAAAGTGCAAGTTTAATAATATAGCATGTGTTTTGTAAACATCTGTAGCATCTTCTACTTTCAAGTGCTGCTACCTGTTGAACCAAAAAGGAATGGTGGAAACTTACCCTGACATGCTCTTCTGCTATGATATTCGCACTATAAGTACCCAAAAACATCGTGGATTAAATCAATCAATTTTCTCCTATCACACATGGTCCCAAACCTGTAATTCCCTTGGATCAGATCATCATAATCTAAGAGATTCTAATATCCATGAATTGTTTATAGTTTGGTTGTCATTTCAATTGAAGTACAAGAAGGTTACTTAAATGTTATATTAAGTTTTCCTTGCATGCATCTGATCATGGAAGTTCTTTTCTCATATTCAGGTTTTCAAGAAACTCACAACCTTTTTAAAGTCCTTGGGAGTAAAGGCTGTATTTGATATTAGTTGTAGTAGAGACTTAACACTGATTGAAACTTGTAACGAGTTCATTACTCGATATAAACAAAGTCAAGCAACTGATGAAGAAAAAAGTAAATCCTCACTCCCAATGCTCTCCTCATCATGTCCAGGTATACATCTGCCTGTTTTGCCAATCATTTAATAGCACCATTGTCTTCCCAATACCACAAGATGTAAATCCACAGAATTATGTGTATTATACCTGAGAGGAAGATGATGATAGGGATGTCATACTACTATATTATATATCTGTTTCTTTTAACCAAAAGTTGTTCTCTGTGCATCATTCTCTAATTGCAGGTTGGATATGCTATGCAGAAAAGCAACTTGGATCCTATATTTTGCCATACATATCCTCAGTAAAGAGTCCTCAGCAATCAATGGGAGCTATTATTAAGCATCATATCTGTCAAACGATGGGTTTTAGGTAGTCTACCCATTCAACAGTTTGCACATCTAATTTGACCTTCTTTTTGCTCATGATTATGCAATCAACATCATTTGTACTAGGAAGTATATAAAATGAAAAATGCCAAAACTTTTTATTATTGTTAATGCCTGAATGACTAGATTATTCATTTTATTTCATAGGCCAGAGGAGGTCTATCATGTCACGGTGATGCCATGTTATGACAAGAAGCTTGAGGCTGCCAGGGAGGACTTTCTATTTCAAGCAGGATCTGATGGTGGAAGCCAGGAAGATGCAGGTGTTTGTATCCCAGAGGTTGATTCAGTCTTGACATCGGGAGAAGTTTTAGAACTAATACAGGTTAAGTCAGGGTTTCACTTTATCTTAATTTTTGTGTCCATTTCAATTTAAAAGTTCTTTTTGTGGCTCTATTTCCTTATTATAATTTAGATAGTTAACTTTTGCAGTTGAAGGAAGTTGATTTTAAAGCCTTGGAAGAGTCACCTCTAGATAGATTGTAAGCACCACAGTTATCCTTCTCAAAGTGACCTTGTTTTTCCACCTTGTTGCTAGTTACAAATAACAAATATTGCTATAATTCTGCAGGTTGACAAATGTTGACGATGGACGACATCTTTATGGGGTCGCTGGAGGCTCTGGAGGTTATGCTGAAACAGTTTTCCGATATGCTGCAAAAGTTCTCTTTGGAAGAGAAATTTCTGGCCCACTGGACTTCAGAATTATCCGAAATTCTGATTTCCGAGAATTGGCTCTAGAAGTAAGTTTGTGCCTTGGTCATTCTTTGTTAGCATTAAAGATTTTCAAACATAAGGAAAACCTGTTACTGGGCCTGAAGAGTGTCCGTTCTGTGATCTTATCTACACATACAGTTGAAAGATGTCATGGTAGCAACTTGAATACAACGTGTTAGTCTTCTTCTCTAATATCTCAAAATCCTCAATGTAGGTGGAGGGCAGAACTGTGCTAAAATTTGCCTTATGTTATGGATTCCAAAACCTGCAAAACATCGTCAGGAAAGTGAAAATGCAGAAATGTGATTATCAATATGTGGAGATCATGGCATGTCCTTCAGGTTTTTGTTTACTTGTGTTCTTTTAATTTCAGATATTGAGTTGGGTTTGATACGCAAGTTGTAACTTATTATAAAAAATTAAATTTTGGTTAGGCATAACAGTTGGGCATTGTTAATTTAATATTTGCAGGTTGCTTGAATGGTGGAGGCCAAATCAAGCCAAAGCCAGGACAATCACCAAAGGAGTTAATCAAATCATTGGAAGCCATTTACATGGAAAATGTGAGTTTTTGTCTCGAGTTATGATCTTGCTCGTGCTTATTACCGATTGGTGATATTTATCCTTTGATAAGCCATATTGTCAACTTGCCTTTTCAGTTGTTTGGTGCTAGTATAGGGTTTTCATGCACTTAATTACTGTTGTCTACAGAATAACAATGAATATGGCAAAATTTTGGTTAGACATAACAGTTGGGCATTGTTAATTCAAGAATAAATTTTGGGTTCTTGTTTTTCCTTACCTTCGTTACTGTATAAGCATTGGCACTTTAATAGTCGGCAGAGTACTGAACTCTTTATGGTTTATCTTCGTTTGGATGTTTGTTGGGGAAACTGAAAATATTTGGATCATTCTAACTATTTCATTATTACATCAATCATTTAGCATTAATTACTGTTGCCATGCTGCTAAAACACAGAATTGATTTCAAATATGACATCCATCTTAATATATAGAGATGCATATACTCATTCTCAAACTCTCTTTCTGAATATCTTTTTGAATTGCTTAACAGTTGTCTACAGGAATAAAAAAAACACATTTATTCTTTCCTCATTTTTTTCTTTAACCTTTAATTGATTCTTCTTCTATGCCTTCTAGGTTTTGGATTCTGATCCTTTTAAGAACCCTCTGGTGGAACGATTATATGATGAGTGGCTTGAGCAGCCTAATTCGGAGAAAGCTAAAAGGCACATGCACACAGGCTACCACCCTGTTGTAAAAAGTATCTCTGCGCAATTGAACAATTGGTAAAGACTTTTTAACATCTGGTCCTGTACTGCGTGGTAACTTCCTTTTGTTGTCTCTGCTTGTGAGCATAATCTCGGCCATGGGCCATGGCACATCTCAGCCGGTCCTTTGCTCCTTTCACAATTGCATTTGCAGAGAGACCAATTTTAATAGAGTAAAGAGAGTTTGTTTTGAAGAAAGTTGTTTTATTATCACATTGTTCTCTCATGTATATGGTCAGTGGTACACATTTGTTAGACAGGAAAAGTGAGTTTGTGCTCTTGATTTCTTTTCCCGTTCCCGTTTTGATAGTAGCTTTAATATATTCTTTTTGGTCCAAATAAAGTTTCGTCTTCCTCTTGCAGTGTAATTTTTTTTTTCTAAAGGAAATTCAGAATTGATATTTTTTTTCTCATTTTTGTGTATTAAAAACAAGTGTAAGGGTTCCCTACTGTTAAATGATAGCCCTATATAAGGACCATTAATGAAAGAAAGTTACAAATGCTATAAGTGTTTGCTGTAATCTGGATGTTTGATGATATTGATATATTGATCTAAAATGAAGGGTGCTAAATGTGTTTGATATTGATATTAGCCATAAATTTACGATCATTCAATTTCAACCTATAAATTTACACTGAATCACTTTCACCGAAAGTGAATACCCAAATTATCCAAAAAAAGAAAATGAAAAAAGAAAGTGAAAACCCAAAAATACAAAAATAGGAGTTTGAGTTTATAGTCTTGCTTATTGCTACAGTTCGAGCATGGAATAATAAAACCCACAGGAAGAAAATTAGATAAGTTACTTAACGACCCAACATAGAAACCGAAAGCCCAACTAAAATATTTATAAATCTTGTTTATGAAGAAATGTCTCCTCTCTAAACATCAAATTACAAAACCAAATCCAAGTAATTTTGTGAAGAGGAAATTAATTTTTAATTTTTTATACTTGATTTAGGCCTGAGCAGACGGTCGGTTAGCATCCTGAAACCAACAAAACCGACTAGTACAAAAAGACACTGACCACTGATCGAATAGGGGAGAAACCGACACAAATCGACCAAGGTCGGTGCATTCGGTTTCGGTTTAGAGGCAAACTTTGAAAGACTGTGAAAGTGTGCCTCCCATGAAGAACACTAGCTCTACATAGCAAATAAAATATGGGAGTTGAAACTCAAGTCTGGTTAGATTCACTCACCTTTGTAATGAAGAAAATCTGCCCCCTGAGAAATTGATTTCCAGCAGACAAAGGAAAGCAAATTGCCAAATGGAGGTGAAACCTCCAAAACCTCAAAAGGCTTTTCCTGGATTCTCGTTTCTCGTGATGTCGAAATGGATACTGGCAAACAGAGACTTGCTTTTGGGCTCTTAAACAGGATCAATCATGAAAAATTGACTGCCTGGCAATTTGATCCCTTTGTTTTAAAAACAGGAACAAAAGGGTTACGAAAAGAGGAACAAAAAGGGTTTGCTCTGTTTGAATATTAGGGTTTGTAGACCCTATTGGCTTTCAGTTAATGGTCTGGAAAATTAGAGATTGAGAGATTTTTTTTTTTAAAGAAGAATTAGAAATTGAGAGCAAAATTGAGAAAGAAAAAATTGACTGTCTGGCGAGAGGCTCGTCGGTGTTGAAATCGGCAAAAAGAAATTTTTTTTTGTTAATTAGTTTAGTTTCTGATATATATATTTAGGGTATTAAAAATTTAAAACGTTTATAATATATATATATATATATATATTTTTTTAAAAAAGGAAGACAGGTCGGTTTCGTTTCACTAAACAATGAACCACCCATTGACCGAGAAACCAACCGCACCGCCTCCTTACATTGTCAACACCGACGCACCGACTAAACCGCACCGTTCGCATCGTTTGAGAGAGTCGGTTCGGTCGGTTTTCTCGTTAACAAAAATCATGGACTTGATAATAATTACTTGTTATAAAACTAAGGAAAAACAAAAATATGAGATAAGAGAGAAAACTTACTATAGCGAGAGAAAAAAAATACAATTGAGATAAGTTGTGAGTAAATACAAATGGGGTGGGGTGACTCCCTTTTTTATAGTGGAGTGAGGAGTCCCCTTACCACTAATGCTAAATTACCTAACTTGTAAGCCAAGTAATTATTCTAATAGTAAGTAAATCTCCAAGGAAGCTTCTAGGTAATTTTCAAGGTAATCATCTTTTGACTTGATTCTCCTTGATTCTCTTGTTAATTCTCTTGATTTACTTCCTAACAATATGGGCTGATATGCTATGCAGAAAAGCAACTTGGATCATATATTTTGCCATACGTATCCTCAGTAAAGAGTCCTCGACAATCAATGGGAGCTATTATTAAGCATCACATCTGTCAAACAATGGGTTTAAGGTAGTCATTCATCTTGTCCATCAGATTGTCAAAGGAGATCTATGTTTCCTTTGCTCAAATTCTAGCAGCAAGTTCTTTGAATTCAGCACCAATGCCATTGAGGGCAGTTATAACCAGATCTGTTTCAGTAACAAGTGAGCCAATGAGCGCCAAGTCATCAGTAGTTGTTTTTAGGATTTGGAAGTACTCGCTAACAGTTTTTCTTCCCTTTGGGTTGGGCTAGTTCTTCTCTCAAGGATATCATCCAAGATCTTCTTTCGTTGGCAAACAATCTAGATATTATTTTCCCAAGCTTCCTTTGAAGTTTGACAATAAGCAAGGAAGGGAAGAACAACTTCAGTTGTTGAGGATATGGTTCCATGTAATAGCAATTGATCTTGCTGGAACCATAGGTCATATGCTGGATTTGGAATTTGTTTCAATGGTGGTGGAGGTTGATGAATTAATGAGTTGTGGTTTGAGCTTGTTTTTAACCATCAATGAAACCAAGGAGCTTGTGTTCGAGGAGATCAAGAGAAGGAAATTGAATTGTGCCCTCCATGATAATTTACAGTGTTTAATTTTATGGGGAGTTGAGCAGCAAAAATTATGGTAATGAGGTTGAGTTTGTTTAAGAAGAATGAACAAGCGTTGTGGTGGTTGAGGTTGAAGAGGTAGTAGACATTGTTTTGGATCGGGAAAAAAATTACTGTTTAAGCAATAGCTCTTGATGCCATAATTAACTTAAGTGAAGAAAGTAGTTTGATGGAGGAAGAAGTATATATTTTGTATTGACAGTATGCAATATATAGGTACAGAGGTAAGTTAGGTACATGAAATATAGATTAAGATAACAATAAAGTTAACAACAATACGGTAAGGTGAGGTTAGTCTAGGCTAAGACTTATCGTATGGTTTATCTATCATGATTTGATATCAAGACTAATGATCTATTAAAATTAATCTTATTCGAGTTGGATCAACCCACTATGAGGGTAAAGCTCAATGTCTTATTTAAAGAGAACAAGTGCCGAACTACTTGAACCAACAACTTGTTGGTTATAATATCTATCCCTTTGCATCAACATAAAGCAAGCTATGCATATCAAACCATAAGCAACTTTTTTTTTTAGCAAAATTTAATTCATTCATTTGAAATATCCGGATTATAAATGCCAGGAGGTAAACCCCTGCACCACACATGATCAACACCTAATTGGGCTAAATTATGTGCTAAGAAATTAGCCTCTCTAGACATATGTATAATATTACAAGTATCAAAAAGAGACAAATAATCCTGGACTTCATAAATCAAAGTACCACCTTCCCACCACACTGGAGTTTGTTCCAAGACTTCCGTGACTGCCACCAAATAGTCACTCTCAAGAACACAATCTCTAGTGTCGTACTCCAAAGCTACTTCAATCCCAAACAAAATGGCATGTACTTTGGCATATAGAGGGCTCCAAATGAAACCCAATTTCCTTGAAGCACTAGCTATAATCAAACCTTCACTATCTTACGGGACAACCCCTAAGCCCGCCTCTTATCTCTCGGAACAGTAGGAAGCATCCGTGTTCACCTTCACTATACCCCAAGGAGGGAGTTGCCATATTCGTCGACGATCAGGGACATGTTGAGCTGATCCATATGCTTGAGGAATGGAGCTGAGCTGCTGCTGCAAATTGTTTGCTACTAAACACAAGGCAGCTGGTGATGAGCAACATGCCGAATGTAGGCAGTTATTTCGATTCAACCAGACCAACCAAAGAAGAATAAGAAAAATCTCGAGTCGGCCTAAAGATGCTGCCTTCGCTACCATCCTAGGCCAAAAGTTATCCAACTTGGCCCAAAGCTCTACGTAATGCGACACCCATGGAGCGGCCATATCCCAAACTCGACCACTAAGTGCACATAAGAAGAAAACATGACCCCAAGCACCCTCATTAAATTTGAAAACTTCACATCGTTCATCAACCTGGACTCCTCTCCTCTTTAAATTTGATTTTAACGGAAGCAAATTCTAATTCACTCGCCACAGAAAATATTTAACCTTAGGAGGCACATTCGAACTCCATAATCGAATCCAAAACTGGCGTAAGATATCACTGGAGGTAGTATTATAACCCACCAAACGTTTAGCGACAAAATATGCCGATTTAGCAAAAAACATGCCTGTCGAAGAATAATTCCAAATTAATGTATCAGGCTGTGGAAAACGTGGGATAGTAATACATAGTATCTATTGAAGATCATATTCCTCTACCAAATCGACTAGCTGCTCAACTCGCCAGCAGCACTATTCGAAATCCATAAAATCAAAAACCATGTGATTGACAACCACAGCATTGGCACGAGGCCTGGGAACAAACCCCTGAGATCCATTCAGCCACTTGTCTTGCCAAAACTCTAGGTTACCAGAACCTATCCGCCACCGTGACCCTTCTATGACAACCTTACGACCTTCTAAAAGACTTCGCCAGATGAAAGAGGAATTGCTTCCAATAGTAGCATTCATAAAATCTCCATTTGGAAAATATTTGGCTTTCAATACACGGCTGCACAACGAATCCAGATTATGCAATAACCTCCAAAATTTCTTAGCAAGCAATGATAAATTGAAAGCTCCGAAGTCCCTAAACCCAAGGCTGCCCTTTGCTTTTGAAACATAAAGATCACCCCAAGCCTTCCAATGGATTTTCCGTGACTGACCACTCTCTCCCCACCAAAACTTGGCTAAGATCATATTAAGTTCATCAACAAAGCTTCTAGGAAACCAAAAAACACTCATAAGGTAGACAGGAATGGCTTGCGCAACATACTGGATCATTATCGCTTTTCCAGCTATAGAAAACAACTTATTGTGCCAACTATTAACTTGTCGAATCAGCCTCTCTTTAATAAACTGAAACTCCCGAGTCTTAGATTTACCACCATAATAGGTAAACCTAAATACTTATCCCTATCTAAAATACCCCCATGCAACTCATAATTGCTAACTTCAAAGAATTGGAAGTATTCTTACTAAATAAGATTGAAGACTTGTCAATATTCACCTGCTGGCTAGATGCTCTCACAAATTCCTGAAGAATCTTAAAAACGGCTTCACAATCCTTCATGTTTGCCCTAAAAAAAGAATATTGTCATTGGCAAAGAACGGATGGGAAACTCTTGGCGCTACGAGCAACTGCAATTCCCCCAATGGAATCTTCTACATCAGCCTTGGCAATCAAACGCGAAAGCCCTTCCATACATAGCAAAAACAAGTATGGTGAAAGCAGATTACGTTGCCTAATCCCCCCGTGTAGGATTCACTGGCCCACACTGTTTGCCATTAATCAATACAGAATAGGATACAGAACAAACACAAGACATAATTAAAGAAATTCATCGCTCCGTAAAACCAATCCTCCGCATACAACCCTCCAAAAAATCCCACTCCACCCTGTCATATGCCTTATTGAAGTCTAATTTAAGAGCCATATAGCCCTTATTACCAGCCCTCTTATTGCTCATGAAGTGAACAGTCTCAAAGGCTACCATCGCGCTATCATAAATTATTCTCTCGGGACAAACGCATGGGACTATAAGAAATTCATACTTCTTTTCTATTTTCCCACCTAAATTAATAGTCACAAGATCTCGTAGACTCAAAAAGTAATTCGAACAACAATATGAAAGGTAAGAGTTGTAGAATTTGACCGGTCGGGACATCGAATTTTATGCTAATTAGGATGTTAATTCCCCACCCTTAATTTTATAGTCAAGTTCTTATCATTTTTTGGTAGTTTAAGTAAAGGAAAAATAACTAATAACTTTTAAATCTTTTTACTAGGGACAACCCATGCGTCTCATTCTAATGGTGCTCGGCTCCTAAATCATCAATCATTCGTTCATAAAATTGCAAGCCTCATCTCAACAATGTACTATTGTTATGGATCAAAAAACAATATACTATTGTTTTATAAATTATAAAAAAGAATAATAGGAGGATTTGAAAATACCAAAAAACCAATCCAACCCTCTTTTCTCATGACTTGAAGAACAAATGAGGAGAGATATTTTGGTACTTTCATGCTCGGTTGTTTCGTTAACTGGGTTGATGATTGAGGATATATTGGGAACTTTGTGAAAAAGTTATTATTTGTGGGTCCCATTCTCCATAAACTAATATTTTTTTGTTGGATTATTTATCTAATGATCCTTATACTTTTATGCTTTATGCTATTTAGTCCTTTACAATTATAAGTTGGACGATTTAACGCGTTGGCTTTTATTTTTGTATTTTTTTCCTATTTGTCTGATTAATGTGATTCAAGTGTCTATTAAAAAGTAATTTCATGATCTACAATTTTCATTAAGAACTCAAAAGCCAATTTCAATGTTTTGATTCTAAAAAATGCTTCTGAAATTTTATGGTTCTGATTGTCGGTCAATTTAATATCGTATAATTTTTTGTCCATGTGTCCGATTGAAGTTAGTGAAGTGTCGATTAAAAGGTTATTACATGATCTACGACTTTCATGAATTCAAAAGGAAGTTTTTATGTTTCAAGATCTCCATGAACGGACATTTTCTTAATTAGATTATTTATCAAATGACCTAATATTTTTCTACTTTATACAACTTAGTTCTTTACTAATTCTATTTTAATCGATTTAACGCTTTAGCTTTAAATTTTATTTTTTTGTTCTATTTGTCCGATTAAGGTGATTCAGGTGCCTATCATATATATATATATATATATTAAAACTGAGAAAGTTGAACAAAAGGAAATAAATTAATTACTTTAGGTTGATTGGGAAATATATTAATTACTTTTGATTGATTAATTAGTTTTTTTGTCCAGAATTGATTGATTAATTAGTTGATTTGAACAATTTGATCAATTAAAATCAATTAGTAATAATTCCATTTAATTAATTGTTAAATGAATATTTTGATCAATTACAATCAATTAACATTAATGCTATTAATTGCTCAAAATTATCTCCCTAATTACTGTATCTAATTGCTCATCTCATTCTAGATCCAAAATTAATTCCCAAATTGTAGTTGCATAGTAAATTACTACACATCTTTAACTTTGAATGTTTGAATATTTAAATCATAATTAACACCATCAATCATCAATTGAGTAATTAGTAATTGATATTTTCCAATCAAATCAATGATTATTATGAATTATGAATATTTATAATTTAAATTAATTTTACAATTCTTACCAATTTTACCAAACATATCAACTATAAATATGGAACACTCCCTTTACATTTTACAACTTTTATCTATTCTTATTTTTCTTTCAGCTTTACGTAGTATAGAAATCTTGACGCCGTCAATATTTTGCTCCCTTTTTTTTTTGAAGAAATTTTGCTCCCCTTTTGATTGTTTATTTTCTTTGTATATTGATTTTATTGTTCTACCATTTTCTTTCTTTTTCTTGATTCATGAGTATGTGCTAAATATACTTTTATTATTTGTTGTACTTTGTTTTTAACATTTGTTATTTATTTTACTCCATCAAAATTGTTTGAATCAATCGATTGGGAAAGAAAAGGCTTCAACCTTGTGATGGTATATCCAAGAGCCTCTTATCAATTTCAATTATTATTCAACAAATAATAATTTTTTAGAGTAGGAAGAGATGTATTAGATTCGTCTAACGAGACAATCTTCAATGGCCATCAACTGAGGAGAGGGTAGTAGAGCGTAATGGTGCATTTTATTTTCCATTTCATGTTTATTCAAACCATGTAAATTAAAAAATGAGACATTTTTTTGTTATGATATACCTTTTGGTATTTTAAGCTTTTAGGCTTTAGCTCATGCTCTATTCAAATTCCTAGGTTGTTTTTGTTTAAAAAACAACTTTATTCTTTTTTTTTGTTTAATAAAATTCAAGCTTGGTTCTAAGGGGGTTAGGCTCCCCTCCTTTTGTTCGTTAAAGAACATTCTCAATTAACCAAAATTCTCTATTAATGAGAAACTTTCCTTTTAAATTTTGATTTAATTTACCATAAAGAAATTGGTAAACATAATAATTATATGAAATTTGGTATAAGACTAAAATTTAAGTAATGTTATGAATTTGGTAATATTTAATATTTATAAAATGTAGCTAAATTTTTTAAGAATGCAATGCTACTGAATTTTCTAAAGATGAGGAATTACTAAATTTATGTAAAATCATAACTTTAATAACATGTTACCTTTTTTTGTTAAATTAGATCACAATAATTTTGGTAATTTTCGAATCAAAATTGAATAATTCAATAAAATTTGTAATCTTCAATATTAATGAAACCTGAAATTTTTAAGAATGTAGTGTTTCTAAATTTTCTAAGAATGTGAGGTTACTAAATTTATGTAGAAATCGCTAAATTTTAGGTAATATATGTTACCTTTTCAAACCGAATCAATAAAAATCAATGAAATTTTCACAATAAATAAAATGTTTCTAAGTTTAATACTAAAAAGTTTAAGATATAATTAGTACAAAAAAGTTTAATAAGGTTATTAAAAACTTTATTAATTCACTTAAATTGAATCAAAATTAATTAATTAAGTAATATAATAAATTATAGGTAGTCAAATTATTTATTAAATAAATAATCAATATCAAAATTAAATCATTTCTTCAAATCAAAATTAAATCAAATCTAATAAGTTTACGTCAATCAAAAATCAAATAAATTTATTATGTCAATTTCAATTAATTGATTGATCAATCGATAATTAATCAAATTAAAATCAGACAAAATCAAATCAATTATAATCAATTTACATCATAAGTTTGTAATTTTTTGACTAATTAGTTTCCATAAATACAGGCAACATGAAATCATGATAATTATTATACATACATAATATAATCATATATATATATATATATATATATTAAAACTGTAGAAGTTGGAGAAAAGGAAGGTAATTAATTATTGAGGTCTCCTCCTTCTGACATGTGGCATATATTAATTAAATTGATTGAATAATTACATCCTAATTATTATGTTTTAGATCCACAATTATCTCATCAACTAATTGATTGATTTCATTGTTAAATGCCAATTTCATTGATTTGATTTGAATATTTGATTGAATATATTCAAATCAAAATCAATTACAATTACAATTACAATTATTAATGAAAACTTTACATAATTATGTTTTATTCCTTTATACCACTACCATAAATCACTCTCAATCAAATTTCCAATTTCCATTTGATTTGCCTCAATCAAATTTAATTTCACATATATTTTACTTTAAATGGTGATTTTGTCATCTATATAAAGGCCAATAGTTTCAGCATTTTTCATCATTAATGTTCCACAATCTTTATTCAATTTTTTGTGTCCATTATTTTTCAAATTTTCTACAAGTTTCTTTCTACTTCTCCATTTCCTATTCTTCTTGACATATCTTTTGTTTTTTTAATCAAAATCTCTCATGTTTTTTAAATATTATTATTACTTTTTTCTTATATATCATTCGTTATTTTTTTCATAATAATTTTAAATTTCTATATGCAATTTTGTTGGCCTTCTGTTATATAATACTATTAAGTTTTACAATTTTTTTGTTATGTTCTTTAATTATGTACTCATTGAATTTTTTTTGTTAGCTTTCATTTTGTTTAAATTTCTTTGATTATGTACGACCTTATATTATTTTTAGTTTTGGTCAATTTTGTTTTATTATTTTATCAATTTTATGTCTTATATTCTTTTATATTGTTTTCCATTTCTTCATTCAAGTTATGTTTTAATTTATTTTTAATCTTTTGTTTAATGTCATATAAAATAAAATGCAATACAATAAAAACTCATTTGTTTTTTTCATACTAATTGTATGATGTTATTTTATAGGTTCTTCAATTTATAATTTATAATATAATTTTTAGGGTTCAACGGGTTCTTCCAGTATGTACAACACTTGGGAATTTGGTGAAATTATGGAAGTAAGGTTGATACAAGGTTGCAAATGCAGTAAAATTGACAATAAAAACGGTTACTCTTCACTTTGATTTAAATATTAATAATAACCTCATATTGTATATTACCTTAATAATGATGATTTTGTTTTTGTTTCCTATTTTAAAAATCTTTCATTGCAAGTTTAATTTTTTGTTGGCCTCCATTGCAAGTTTAATTTTTTGTTGGCCCTCATTGCAAGTTTTATACATTTGTTATATATGATGATTCGTTACTTTTTTATTGTTTTAACATTAATTAATTTTAGATCTATTTTTACTTTTCGTCTTTTTTTTTATATTATTTTCATATCATCAACGTCTTCAACATTTCAACAGTATTTTTTGTTGGTTGATTTTTCAATTACATGCTCTTGACAAAACACACACACACACAATCCCTTTTATATTATTGTACTCTCTTTGCGAAACTTCCGTCTTATTTGAAAAAAAAATTGAAATGGTTTAAAATAGTATATACATAATAATTAGAATTCCGTGCATATGAAATAGCAATACTTATTTTTCATTGGGAAAGAGTTAAATTGTGCTAAAAATATGTTTAATTAGTTTCGATAATTGTATCAGATATTCCTTTCTCTTGAGCAATTTTCAGGCCATAAAAAGCAATAATTCATGGTTGTACTAATATTAAATGGTTTCTATCTTAATTTAATTCTTCAAAAAATAAGGTAAATTAGAAAAGAAAAACAAACTTTCCTATTATAGTTCACTTCCTGATCCTCCAATTAAAAGCAAGAATATAATCTTTCTGTCAAAATTAAATCAATTATGACCTCATAATTAATCAAATCAATAGTCAATCAATAATTATTTTTCAGTAATTTTATGTTACATATATACACAATCAATCATAAGTAATAGTGGTATCATCAATCAATTAACTTCTAAATAAACTTGGTCAAAATTAGTTGTGATTAATTTACATCATGATAATTGATTAAATCAAATATATAATCAATCAATAATTATTCATCTTCATAAATAAGTGTATAAGATGATACTCCCTTTGTTACAAATTATTTCTCACTTAACCGAATATGCAGGTATTATTAAAAGTGGTTGAATTAGTTAAATGAACAATGCTTTCTAAATTTAGCATAAAAAATTGTGCCAAAAAATATTAGCCCAAAATGATCTTTTTATTTCCTCTCTCAATAATAACTGTAAACTTGTTTTCAAAACCATTTAATGGCGTAAATTAGAAATATATCTTAATTAATGTAATCTTAATATTCTAAGGGGACAAATAATTTGGGACAAAAATTAGGAGAGAAGTGGGACATATAATTTGGGGTGAAAGGAGTATCCAAAATTTTAATGCTATGTTTGGTAGTAAGAAAAGAAATCACATGGAAATGAAATTGGAAAGGAAAGGCAATAGAAAGGAAGAAAAAAGAAAGTTACACTTAACTTTTATTGTTTGGTATGAAGGATGAAAACTAAAAGGGAATAAAGTCATTAATGGCATGAATTTGAAACAATAGGTATTAATCACTTTTCCTCTTATTAAGAACTTGATTTGATTACAATTGGAATTAATTACTTCTTCCTCTTATCAAGAACTTGATTTGATTTGAATATTTTCAACCCAAAATCAATTTCTATTGATGTAATTTTCATTAATTAGGTTTATTAAAAAAAGTTTAAAAGTTTTTAAGGTTTCTTAAGGTTGTGTTTGGATGAAGATTTTTTAAAATTTTAAGACTTTTCAAAAGACAGGATTTTAAAATGCATATATTTGAAAAGATGACTTTTAAATTACTTGGTTTGGATACATAATTTGTAGGGAGAAATCATAAGATATTTTGAAATTTTATAATAAAATTAAAAATTAATTATAGAAAATAATATTAAAATCGAAAAATATGAAATATGGGTGTCATTAGATTTGTAAAAATGTATAGATTTTATTAATAAAATGTGAGAGTGAAAAAATATATTTTAAGAATAAGTTTTTATCATGCAAGTTATAAAAATAAAAACGGTATGAAGAAAAAGGAAAGTTAATAAATATGGGTGGTTAGTTAAAAAGATAAGGATTTTTGAAAAAACACCATTGGAGAAGGATTTTGAAGAGAGGTTTTGGGCCCTCTAAAAATCCCTCTCCAAATTCTTTGGATATCTAAAAACCCAACTAATTTCTTACCAAACTAAAAATTCTATTTTTAGATTTTACAAAATCCCTATTCAAATGAAAATCCTCCTTGAAAATCCCCATCCAAACACACTCTAAAACTTTTGAAGCAAGGTTTCTAAAAACTTTAGTAAGTTACTAAAAAGTTTAAGAAGAGAAAACCAAAAAAATCTAATAAGGTTACGAAAAAGTTTACATATTCTTTAGAAGCTACTATAAAAATAGTAAGATTAGTAAAAGATTTTAATAAGTTACCAAGAAAAAGGTTACTAACAAGTTTAACAAGTTTATTTTTTTTTGGGTACATTAATCATAAAAAGTTTAACAAGATTTACCTATGTGCTTAAAAGATGAACATATTTCAAAATAAGTTTTTGAATTGTTTTTTCATCCCCGGGCAACGACCGGGTTTTAAACTAGTATAAGTGAAATCAGTAGTCAATTACAAATTAATCTTCATTAATTAATTTACATAAAATAAAGTGAAAATTAAATTGATTGTAATTACAAATTTACCCTTATATTAGAAATTCGACAAATCTAACCACATTGGTCGTATTAATAGGTTCAAATAAATTGGTAGAGCCATTAATATGTCAAGGATAATCTTATAATGGCTAATTCAATTCAATTCTATTATTTGCATCCCATTGACCTTTTCATTATGTTATTACTTTAGCCCATCCGTAGACAGTATTAGTACAACCCCTTATTTAAGCTATAAAATTCAAAGTTGAACCACTTTGTAAAAAATGTAGTATATTTTGCAATAATACCTTTTTGTATTGTTTTTCATTCGCGGGCAACGACCGGATTCTAAACTAGTTACAAGGTAATTTTATTATCTACAACTTTCATAAAGGACTCAAAAGGCAATTTTTATGTTTCAATTAAAGAAAATGCTTCCCAAATTTGGTGGGTTCGATTGCCGGTCTATTTAATATCATATGATTTTCGATTCACATATCCGATTAAATTTATTTAAGTGTCGGTTAAAAGGTTATTGCATGATTTACGACATTCATGAAGGACCCAAAAACTAAATTTGATCCACGAGTTTCATGAAGGGTTCAAAAGGGAATTTTTATGTTTCAAGATCTCCATTAACAAACATATTATTTATTAAATGACCCTCATATTTTCTACTTTATACTACTTAGTCCTTTACAAATTCTTTCTTAACCTAACGTTTAGCTTTATTTTTTTTTTATTCTTTGTACTATTTGTCCAATTAAGTTGATTCATGTGTCTATTAAAAGGTAATTTCATGATTTACAACTTTCATGAAGGACTCAAATCAAATTTTTATGTTTCAATTCAAAAAAATGCTTCCTAAATTTTGTCGTTTCGATTGTTGGTCTATTTAATACCATATATAATTTTCAATCCACATGTCCGTTTAAAGTTATTCAAGTGTCGGTTAAAAGGTTGCTGTATGATCTATGACTTTCATGAAGAACCCGAAAGTTAATTTGATCTATGAGTTTCATGAAGGTTTCAAAAGGGAATTTTTATATTTCAAGATCTCCATTAACAAATATTTTCTTATTTGAATTAGTTATCAAATCACCCTCATACTTTTCTATTTTATGCTACTTAGTCCTTTACAAATTCTATCTTACTTGATTTAAGCCTTCATTTTTTTTATTTACTTTGTTCTATTTGTCAAATTAAGGTAATTCAGGTGTCTATTAAAAAGTAATTTTATGATCTACAACTTTCATGAAAGACTCAAAAGCTAATTTTTATATTTGAATTCTAAAAATGCTTTTGAAATTTTGTGATTCCGATTGACAATATAATTTTTATGTTTCAATTCTAAAAAATGCTTTTGAAATTTTGTGATTTCGATTGATAATCTATTTAATATCATACTCTTGATCCAGATGTCCGATTAACAAAGATTCACAGAGATCCCTTCATAAAATTTTCGATCCCGCAATGAAGCGCGGCCAAAAAAACTAGTGATAATAATAAACAAGTGGATCGGCCCGCGCTGGCGTGTCGGGCGTTCAGAAATCTACTTCTTTAAACAATTTTTTGTTCGAATTAAATTGTTTGATGCGTAGGAAAGTTCGAAAATACTATGATTTTAAATATGTTGCATCTTTAAAAGGCTATACTATTAACATATATGCCCTAAAGTTAGTAATAAATAGTAAATATTAGTTTGCATGGACAGGTGCAATAGCTTCAATTTTGTTTCCTCCTCTAAAGTGTGTAGCATTTAAACAAAAACAAAGTTTAGTCTCTTCTTCATATGGACATGAAAGGCCTGAAGAGGGTGACAATTCTAGCATTTATTAGCAAAAGTAGAGATAAGAGGGATATGATTTATTATAAAATTTATGTCAAAGAAAAGATAAGTAAAAAAAGGGGGTTGCTAAATACCGCCCCACTTTTTACACTTTTGCCCTTTAACTTTTACCCTTTTTACACTTTTACACTGAGCCTCCCCACTAGGACGGCTCAGCCACGGCAGAGCCTCCCCACTGGGGCGGCTTCACCATGGGCAGGCCGCCCTCAAGGGGCGGCTTCGCCACGGCAAACCGCCCATGGGGCGGCTTCGCGCAAGGCAGGCCGCCCCGGTGGGGCGG